>PVJI01002932.1:0-134602 GCA_004026765.1 Micronycteris hirsuta | reverse complement strand
TCTGGTTTTAAAGCCTGGGTCTCTTAAGATCTTTGTTGGAAACTGTGTATTCTGGTCAAGTCACTATCCCTCATTTCCTTCTAGACTATTGAGCCGAAAGGGCTCTGCAGCGAGGATCGAGTTGTGCCCTCCCATTTTAGAGATGGGAAAAGCTGCAGTGCGGGGAAGATGGCTGCCAGAGGTGACCTGGAACTCAGAGGTAGAGGGCCTGAGTAGGGCCAGGTCTGCCTGACTCCCGGGTCCACCTGACGGGGGAACCAGAGACCAACATCAAGGGGAGGTGGCTGGGCTGAGCCTCTCCCCTCCACGCAGCTGAGGTCTGGGCCCCGAATAGCGCCCTTGGAGGCGAAGGAACCTCCTTCTTGCGGTTAAATGCTGAGGGCCTGCAGACAGGGCCCCTGGTGGCCGCCAGCTGTGTCATCTCCAGTGTTCCTCAGGAGGAGGCTGGGCCAGCCCCCGCTCCATGCTAACTGTGCTCTGCAGCAGGACATCTCAAAAAGACGTGTGACTCAGCCCTGGCTGGTGCGGCTCAGCGGACTGAGTGCTGGCCTGCGATCCATAGGGTTGCTGGTTCAATTCCCAGTCAGGGCACGTGCCTGGGTTGCAGGCCAGATCCCCAGTTGGAGGCATACAGGAGACAACCACACATTGATATTTCTCTCCCTTCCTTCCCCTCCCTCTAAAAATAAATAAATAAAATCTTAAAAAAAAAAAAAGAGGGAGAAGCGAAGGGGAAACAACTCCGAGGGAGTGGGCTCGTGTGGACCTTTCACGGCCTGGGCCTGCACCTGAGGCTCCGACAGCAGAGGCCTGGGGCCTGCTGTGAGACTTCAGCCCCGTCGCTTCACCTCTCTGGGCCTCGGTTGAACACCCCGTACCTCCCTTAATGAAACAATCCCAGCGAGTGTTCAACAGATGCCCATTCCCTCTCCCTGGGTGGGATCTGTGGGGGTTCTGGCCCCAGGCCTCCCCCGGGGAGGGTCTAGATCAGGACTAGGGCGGCCGTGAACCCTGTGTGGCCATGGAACACTGGACCAGTCCAAACTGGTTTGTGACCAATCCAAACTGAGAGGCGCCGTCGGCGTGAGCCACACCCCAGACTCTGACAGGCTGGAGCATCAGAGGAATGTAAATATCTCATGAATAATGTTTCGTATTGATTTTGTATTGAAATGACAATGTGTTTGGTACATCGGGCTACAGGAAATACATCATTAAATTAATTTCACTTATTTCTTTTTCTTTGATAGAGAAGAAAATTTAAAATTACCCATCGGCTCGCATTTGATTTCTTTTGGACAGCGTTGGTCTAGCTAATTGCTCATAGCGGTTGAATATTTAGACTAGCATTAACCACACCATTAAAATCATTTCAGAATTTTAAAAACAGTCTCACACACAGAGCCTTGAAATTGGCGGACACCCCGCTATCCCGTCTTGTTTAATAAGCCCCCGGTTTGCAGGGTGAAGGGCCCTCGGAGCCCCGTCTCTCTGATGCAATTAATTGCCTTTGATGGGAATTATCATCAGACTCCTTGCTGGGACAACCCCAGTCCGTGCCACGTGGACGCGTCACCGGGCTTGGGAGAGCACTGTTTATGGGCTCAGGTTCCAATTTGAGTGCTAAGGCCTAGAGGGACTCTCTGGAACTTGGAGAGCTGTGTCCCGCTTTGGGAGGCCACAGAGGTGTCTCAGGGATGGCTGCTTGACAGCGGAGGGGACGTTTGATCCTGTCTGCCCTCCTCAGGCGGTGGCATGAGCAGGAAAGACCCCAGCTGGAGTCAGGAGACCTGATCCTCAGCCTGGCCCTGCCATTCCCTCCCTGTGAGACCTTAGGCTTGTCATCACCCCTCTCTGGGCCTCAGTTTCCCCATCTATACAATGGGGGGCCGTGGTGGCTGATCCTTGATGACCCTTTTCTATTAAAAAGCAAAGATATTTTAAACTCTAAGTTTGAAGTGAAATCTTCACTCTGTGTGACCCAGCCAAGGTGGAATCCAGAAGAAAAACCTCAGAGTGACCCCATCCATCTTCATGGCTATTCAGCCTGGCAGGGGCAGGAACAGAGGCAGGCTGGGTGACCTCCCCCTGCCCCTGGCCTGTGGCTCAGGCGTGGTCCTCAGCCTGGACAGGGGTTTCCTAGTTGGCCCATGAGTTCTGAGGAGGCCGAGTCCGATGCAGGCTCAGCATCCACAGAGATGAGGGGACCTGGGGCTACATGGAGGGAGGCCACGCGGGCAGAAGGGCCAGAACCTGGAGGCTCATGTGACGGGGACATGGCCTGATTGAAGCAGCCTCTCACGGCTCCTGCCCAGCTTGCAGGGAGGAGCATAAAGGAATCAAGGATGAGAGGAGAGGAGTGTCGCAGGATGGGAAGTCGCAGCCCAGGTCTCCTGAGCCTCCCCTCAGATGAGGGCGGGGATAGGTGGCTCCCTCATCCCTAGAGGCTGGCTGGGCCCAGTTCAAGGAGCGCAGAGGAAGAGCCGCTGTCCTCTCGCCCTGTTGGAGCCCCCACCGGGGCCGCATGGATCCTTGCCTGCGATACACCTGAGTATTGCTGGGCGGGCAGATTCCCAGCTGTCTCCCCCAGCTAGGCTGAAAGAGAACCCGCCCCCAACCCCGCCGCTGGGGTGGGGCATGGCCTCTGCAGGCATAACCAGCCCCGCCTCCAGAGCTTCTCAAACCCACTGACATCTCATAATTCTGTGTGGAGACTAGTGGTGCTCAATCCCAGCTGTGCACCACCTGGGGAATTTCTTAAAAGCCTAGGCCTCACCGCAGACGAACCGTGTCAGAATTTCTGGGGTGCGGCCTGAGCATTAACATTCCTTTAAAACTCCCCAAGTTATCCCAGTGTGCGTTCAAGGGCTGCCCCCACCCCATATCAATTCTAACAGCCTCCAGATAGATGTTTGGGGAAAAAGGAAACTTGCATGGCTCAGAGAGAGAAAGTAACTTGCCCCAGGTCACACAGCGAGTGGTGGCCAAGCCAGTCCTGGAGCCCAGGCCTCTTTGCCGAGCCTGCGCCAATGTCTCTCCTGAGGCTGCATCTTCTTTTACGAAGCAGAGCCCAGGCGGCAATGCCCACAGTATTTCACTCCAATAACACTGGGAGCTGGTACAGCCAGGGCTGCCCCAGGGATGGGGTGGGAACCGCGGTGGCGATTAGCAGAGCCGTAAGTCTTTCGCTTTATCCAAATCTTGGGCAGTAATTTAGGAAATTTAATTAAAGGGGGAGAAATGGGGACACCTCCAGCTCCTTGCCTCCTGTTATAACGAGTGAAATACACCAGGCTGTAAAAGGAAATGCTGTTTGAGGCGCAGCTCCGATGCTTTATTGCCAAGTTTTATTCACTGACGTAAACGTAATCGCTGGAAACTTGAGCTGTATTAATGCACATATTTTCCCACATCTGAGGCCCCGCCTTCCTACCTCCTCGGGGTTTGTTCCCCCACAGCCCTGGGTCAGCCCTGGTGTTTTCTGGGCATGTCCATGCCACGTCTGGCTTTTCCCACCGGTGTCAGCCCTCCCGTGGCAGATAAGAGTTTAATAGGATTCCATTGCTCCTCTGAGCTCAGTAATAAATTCTGGAAATTAGGCGGCTACATACCGAAGCCATTGTTCCCCCTTATAAATGGGTTCCCTCAAAGCCGATGACCGAGGGGTCTCTGATAAGCTTCTATGAAGCCGTGCTCCACAAGTTACTGGTGTGTTAAAAGGTGCAACTCTGGGCTCACATTGTTCATTGTTAGGGGCTGATACATTTAAGTAGTTTCTCCATGAATCAGGCAGCTTAGGTATTTCCCCCCTTTTGGCATTGACAGATGAGCAAAAGGAAGCCATTTAGACGGCACTATATAGGGCGCTGGCCCACACGGTGAATGATTTCCAATGCCTGGTTTAATTTATTTTTAAATGAAATTTGCTATTGATTCTGGATTAAAAGGACAAATCTTACGGCTGTTACCACTGACAGCGGCGTGGTGCTCAAGTGACACGGCTCAAGGAGGGGAAGGAGGGTGGCCGCCTTGAGCCAGGGGAGGGTACGGACTGGCCAGGGAGCTTGGGTCAGCGGTGGGGGGCAGTGAGAGGTCCTCTGCTTGGGGGCAACTTTAAAAAGATCACCTTTCTTGACAGAAATACTTGACAGGGTGTTCACCCTCTGAGCTCCATTTGGGTAATGGAAATAGCAGTGATATTTGCCTCCTGGCGCCCACGTGACCACTGATGCTTGTTTAATTGCCTCCAGAGATGGGAAGCTTACTATCTCCTGGAGCATTTCCCGAGTGGAATGAGTGACGAGAGTCACCCACCCCGGTGAGTTCCGAGAGACTGTTTTCTGGGATAGTCTTTATTTACCTCCTGCCTCCGCGAGGCTCCCAGCTTCCATGGTGCCTGCATGTGGCACTTGGGTCAATGAAGCAGAAAAAAGACAGGATGACACAGGGGAGGAAGAAGGGCTGAGGATTCCTCTTTGCACATCCGGCCTCTGCCCCACCTCATCGTGCAACCTGTGTTGGATCGTGGAGGTGAATGTGATTTATAAACTGTACAGTGTAATTTTGGTGCTGCAGGAAATACAAATGGGACAGAGTGGCGGGGTGGGAGAGCCCTGAGCTGGGACACAGCGGACCTGGATCTGGTTCTGTCATGGTTGGCGGTGTAACTCTGAGGAATTCACTCACCCTCTCTGGGTCTTGATTTCCTAAGCTGCAAAGAGGGCGTGTGGAACTACATGTGCTCAGGTATCATGCCCAAGACCATGGACTCTGTAACCAAACATATGGCAGCTCTACAGCTGTCCTGCTGTGTGACCCGGGGCAGGACACTTAACCTCTCTGAGCCTATTTCATTGTCTTTAAATAATAATAGTGATGATGATAATAAGTGCCAACATGTATCATTTCTTTGCCATATGCCAGGCTGTTCTGAGTGCTTTCCATGTCGCAAGTCATTTAACCTTCGCAAGAATCTTGTCGGGGAGGTGTTATCTGTGTTTTATAGATGAGGAAGACCAGGCAAAAAAAAGGCTAAGTAACTTGCCTAAGGTCACATAGCTAGCAGGTGGCAGGATTCAAAACTAGAGGCCACACTTAAAATCATACTGTTCTGCTCTGTGTGGCCTGGTTGTTTTGAGGTTTAAGTGAGATCACTAAAGTCCTTAGCATGGTGCTGGGTAGACAGTGATGGGCTAACAGAGGCTTGGGGACTGGGAGAAGACAGCGGGCATTTCTTTCTGTGAAGGACTCAGACTGGACCGTGTCCAGTGGGGACTCAGCTAGATAGAGGGGAAGGCACACGTGCCAGCAGGGGGGAAGCCGTGGGAAAGGGAAGGACATGCTGAAGCTAGGGCATGTCCAGGGAGGCAACATGGAGGGAATTGTGCCTGGAGCAGAAGCTGTGTGCAGAAGGTGAGGCTGGGACCTTGAATGCAAAGTAGAGAAGTCACGATTTCTCTAACAAACAAGGCCATTGGAGGGTTTTGAGCAGAGCCATTACAGCAGGAGCCCTTTCAAAGTCATACCTTCCCTGGAGGCCTGTCCTTGAAGGAAACTTCGAGGTTACTGGGTTTAACCCTGGCCCAGACTGGGAGGAGAAAGGACTCCTGAAGGTCAGCCAGTGGGTTAGTGGCAGGGCAGCCTCGCGTTGTTGTTCCCCCCAACCTCCTTTCTCTGCAGCCCCCAAGCAATCTCTAGTTTTTCTCTTCTTTCTTCTAATCTCCTTTCTCCCTGTCCTCTTGCTATGCCCCCCTGCTTCAATCTGTGGTTTAAGAGAAGAAAGCCCTGAATCTGAGCTCCAGTTCTGCCACCACATTCTCCTGGAGAGGCCTCCGACTGGGATTAAAAGAGTCTTGGGTTTCAGTCTCGGCGCTGCTACGTGATCTTCAAGATTCTTAGTTTCTTCCTCTTTATGATGGCGGGGGGCGGGCGATGGAGCCCATTGCATTCGGAGCGAGGCTCAAGTAAATTAATAAATGCGAAAAATGAGAGAACACTTTGTAGACTCCAAGACACCTGGCCATCCTTAGGTAGACTACATTCCACCTCTGTGTGGGGAGGAAGTGAGAAGTGAGCCAATCTGGAAGAAGAAAAAAGAAAATAAATAAATAAATAAATAAATAAATAAAGAAAGAAAGAAAGAAAGAAAGAAAGAAAGAAAGAAAGAAAGAAAGAAAGAAAGGAAGGAAGGAAGGAAGGAAGGAAGGAAGGAAGGAAGGAAGGAAGAAAGAAAGAAAGAAAGAAAGAAAAAGAAAAAGGCCCCTTCCTCCAGTGACTGTGGGCCGAGAAAGCTGGGGGAAACGGCGAGGATCTGTCCGTGGTGCTGCAACGGCGCAGCGTCGCTGGTCCCGCCGGGGCTGTCATTTGTGTTGAAACACAGTATTTGTAAGGGCGCGACACTTCAGGGGTCTGGCCCGTTTTTAATGAACTGGATGTTGGCTGGCGACCCCAGGCCCCATCCGGTGTGCCGCCCGCCATGATACTGGAAGGGGGAATGCGAGGACAGAGTCAAACCGAGCGGCATGGGGGGCTGTCCCTCGGGCTCTAACCCCACTCTCAAGCTTGTGGCTCTGTGCTCGGTGCTGACCTCCGCGGTGGCCGGGGCGGTAACCGGTAGCGCTGTCCACGGTGTTGCGCCGTGGTCCGTGAGGCCTAGAGGCTGGTGCTGAGGCTGGCGCTGTCCTCCTACGTGGTGCTGAAACTTCCGCGGACACTGCCTCTCGGGAACGAGGCCTGGGACAGGACAAGGGATGGGAGAAGGGACCTTGCCCGGGCATCAGCGCCCTCGCCCCAGACTCGCTGCGGGACCTCGGAGAAAATACTTCTCTAATTTAATATGCTTCCTCCTCTTTTCAATGGGGCCGTAAGTCCACCCTTGTGTCTGCACTGAACGTTTCTCCCAACAGCCCGGGTCAACCGGTCAGGGAAGGAATCGGAGGATCTAGTTGGACTCCTAGTGGGAGGGGCTTCGTCAGCCCCCTCCCCCCGCCCAAAATTCCGTCGAGGCGCAGCGGCCCCTGGAGGGGCGCCCTTCGGGCCCACTAGGGGGCGGCCCAACCCACTGCGCGGGGCCCCGCAACTCCGTCAGAAGGAGCCCCAGAAGCTGGCCGCCTAACGCCCATTATACAGACACAAAAACTGAGTCCCAGAGAGGGGACCACAGCAGTGATAACCACTGAGCTCCCCCCATGAGGGCGGCATTGGGCTAGGCGCACGCGATTTCGTCAGTCCTCACTACGACCCTTGGAGGAAGCTGTTGTTCCCATTTCTCCGATGAAGATCGTGAGGTTCAGACAGGGGCAGGCACCCGAGCAGGACCGCACAGGAAGCCCAGGGCTGCGGCAGGACTACCACCAGGGCTCCTGGGCCCCAGCCCCGGCCCCGACCCTACCTCACCGCCACCTCGACGGCCGCCTGCCCCTTGACCCCGGCACCCGCCTGCTAGCAAAGTTAGGTGTCCCTCCCCGCGCGCCGGGTCTGGCGGCGGGTGGACCGGTCCCCTTCCTTATCCCGCTGGGTAGTGCTGCTGCTTCCGAAGACAGTTGCTTTACGCTTTGAGGGAACCGGGTGCCCGGGGTGGCTCCCTGCGCCGCATCCCGCCCCCTACCTCCACCCTCGGGCGGGGGACTTGGCGGGTACCGCTTTAAAAATCCCAGCCTGGGCAAAACTTTGATGATAAATCAAGCGGCAGATCCCTCCGCCACCGCCTCCTCCGGCGGGAGGGCGGGAGTGGGAGGGAGGGGTGCGGCGGCCGCGCGGAGCGGCGTGGCCTTCCGCGCAAGGGAAGAGTCCCGCAGTCGGAGGCGGCCGGCTGGGCGTGCGCTCGCTCCCCGCAGCCGGGGCTGGACCGGGGCCGGGCGAGGGCTGGGGCCGGGGCGGGCCGGGTTCAGCGGGCAAGGGGCCGCGGTTGCAGCCGGGCAGCCAGGCCGCACCCGGCAGGGGACGGCGGACGCGGGGTCTGCGGTTTCCTGAGCCCCGATGTGAAGCGGCGGCGCCCCCGGCCGGAGCGCACACCATGGGGGCCCCGCTCGCGGGGGCGCTGGGCGCCCTCCACTACCTGGCACTTTTCCTGCAACTCGGCGGCGCCACGCGGCCCGCCGGCCACGCGCCCTGGGACAACCACGTATCCGGCCACGGTGAGTTCGGTCGCCGCCCCCGCGGACTTCCCCACCAAACCCCACCCGGGCTTCTCCGCTCCAACTTGGCGTTCCCCGGGCTCGAACCTGCGCTGGCCGTGGCAGGAGTTCCGGGGCGCCCTCTGCCGGGTCCCTGGACCGGCCCCAGCACACTAGCCACCCCTGCGGAGGAGGGGGCACCCCGTGCGCACTCCTGATCCTGCTCTCGCGGAGAGCCCCTTTCTCCCCCCACGTCCACTCTCGCCGATACACACACCTCCACGACCACACAGACATTCACAGACATGAGCACGCTCAGAGCCACACTCACTGCTTTCTAACACTGACAACTCCTACCCTCACACATCTCCAGACACCTCAGTTCCTCCTCCTCACTCATAAGCACTCACACTTATGCCCACTACACACACACATCAGACACTACGGCTGGTGGGCTCACACCCTGCCAGCTGGCACGCAGGCTCACACTCTGCACAACTCTTGCCTGCCTGCCTGCAGACATACTGGCAAATACACACACACACACACACACACACACACACACACACACACTTGTGAACACACTTTGCTCACCCACCTCTCCCTGCCCATCTGCCTTTCCCCTTTGTGGGTTTAACCCCATAGCTGCCCTTGTCCCCTCCCTCTCCACACTTGTCCCTTATGTCACTGGCAAACCTGGGGGACAGAAGACCCTGCCCTGCGTCTTGAGAATTGGTAGCCTGGGGCTGCAGCCGCCCCTTAGGGTAGGTGCCTCTCAGGGACTGAGGCTTGGTGGGAGCCCCTCAAAAACACTGGAATAGTTGGGATCGCTGCTTCCAGCCAAAAGCATGGAAGGGGGAAAAGGATACCAGATGGTTTTATCTGCCTCTGGGAGAGGGCAGGAAGCCCCTGCCTTCCCTCTCTAGGGTACTGCCACTCACTACCATCCTCGGCCTCGGAGAACCGAAATGTGAGACATCTCCACTCCAGCCGCTGTGGGAGCTGGGGAGCAAGCATTCCCAGCACTGGCTGCCTGAGTGCCAGGGCTCCTTCCAGCCCCAGAGGAATCCAAGTTGGCAGAGGAGTTGGATCGTCTGGGGCTGACAGCTGTGGGGGCCCCTGTCCCCTGTGAGCCAGACTCCAGTATGGGGACCAGGGCATAGATAAAATGGAGACCCTCCCTCCACCCATCCCTTCCTGGCAGAGGCCCCCAATTTGGTGGGGGAGGCTGCAGCACCCGTGCTGGGCACTGTATACCCAGGGCTGGGGTGAGGTTTGAACAAAGGGCAGAGAACTGCTTGATTTATTTTTATGGGACAGAGTAGAGTAAGCTCTGGGACGGGGGTGGGGGGTTGGGGACAGATAATCAGAGACAGCTTTACTGGGGTGTGACGAACGGGAGGGATTGCTGCAGGGGGCATGGGGGCTTCCAAGGCTCTTCTCAGGTCTCTGCTTTTTGAGATGTACGACTCCCTGCACCCTCTGCCTTACCACGTTTGACAGCAGCTGCTGGATGTATCATTTATGCACCCTTCTTATCCCTCATCCAGTTTCTGCCAGCCTGGAGGGGG
Source organism: Micronycteris hirsuta (assembly GCA_004026765.1). NCBI lineage: Eukaryota > Metazoa > Chordata > Mammalia > Chiroptera > Phyllostomidae > Micronycteris > Micronycteris hirsuta. Next base: position 124,917 of record PVJI01002932.1, on the reverse strand, counting down.
CCGTGGTAAACAGCAGAAGGGTTATCCCGATCCTCAGTTTACAGGTGGAGAAGCCAAGGCTCCGAGGGAAGGGACTTGCCCAAGGTCACACAGTGGCTGTGTGGCTGAGCTGGGACTGGCCCCAGGATCTGTGGGAAAAGACAGCACGTTTTCCAGGACATTCATCTCCCTGTCAGGTTCCCTCCCACTCACGGGAGGGAATTCCTCCTTCCGTTCCCCTCCCGGCTCCCTCAGCTCCTTGGCACAGTTGGAACTTGCTCTAGGAGGGTTTTCCAGGGAAGGGTTTTCCTGAGTTTGTGGTCCTGAGGAAGGACGAGCTCTGAGGTTTACAGTCTCCTGTCCCTGGAGCGCCAGACCCCCCAGATTTGGGTGCCACTCTCATTCCTGAGTTCCCAAGGTGGTGCCCCATAGCAAAGCAGGGTTTGCTCTTCAAGTAGCAGTGTCTGCCTGCCCCCTGGTGCCGGTGCACTTAAGGGCACAACTCTGTCCCCTCTGGACCCTGGAGAGGTCAGCTACATGGCTCAGTGGAGGAGGGGCTTAATGGAAAGGACACAGCGCTGACTGCTGGTGACCCTGGATGTGGCTCTGGGCAAATGAGTTACCCCTTTGGGCTCCTTTTGTCCCTCAAGAAATGAGGAGGCCAGGCAACTCTGCAGGGGCCAGACTGCATTTCCTTAACATTGCAAGGTTCAAAGTCACCAAGTAGTGGCTGCCCCTCTGTGGGGGCCAAGCGCCTGCCACCACAGGAAAGGTTTGGAGCCACTCACTTAATCACAAAAAGAAACTGTTATTAATGATAGTGAGACACGGTGAATAAGTGGGTCATGCCTAATAAGCCATTTGTGTTCAGGAGGAGAATACCAATTTGATAAAAGCTGTGTGTGCTGAAAAAGCCCAGAAATTGCTGTTTAGCAGATTGGAGCCTGATCGTTCCATTATTCCTAGGCTCCACGTGTCCTCAGCTGATTCAGGAAACGTGGTGGGGTTAGGAAGGTATCTGCGTGGCTGGCGCGGGGGTGGAGGCTGGACGTGGGGGCTCCTGGAGAGAGGCCCACGAACTCCAACAGCTTGCTGGCTGCTCTCCTCTCCAATGGAGCCCAGCCCAGCAGCCAGGCTGACGCCTCCTGCCTGCCCGATCTAGGGCTTGTGACAGGGAGAGCCCGTGGTCAGATGGGTCCTCAAGGGCATCTGTCTCCCTTCCCATCTCCTTGCTACCTCCCTTCAGCCCACTTCGCAGAAAGCTGTTTAAAGGCACAAGGAATGAGAGGGGAATGAATGGAGCATGCCACTTAGGGAGGCATCAGGAATTTGGAGGCTGAGGTGGTGGTGGTCAGTGTCTGTTCCTAGTAGGTACTCAATAAATAGCAGTATTTTGATTTTTCCTTATCAAGAAGAGTTAGCTCACTGCCAAGGGCACAGCTGGGGTAGGAGGAAAGGGAACTAATATTTATGAAACACCTACTGTGTGCTAGGTGCTGCCAAACCCTGCCAGTGTTAACTCATGAACACCGACATTATCCATGGAAGGCTGGTGTTGGCCATAAGAGGATCCCGAGGTTCAGAGAGGACCAATGACTTGCCCAAGGTCACTGAGTCGGTACAGAGAGCTGAGGAGCTGTGCCGAGAGTGAAGGTGTGTCTGGAAGATCTGCCTCCTCCAGCACAGCCTTGGGGTGGGCTTGGCAGGTCACAAGACAGGACTTCTCCCCTGCACAGTTCCATCCAAGTGCACTCCCTCCCAGCTCCCCAGGGAACTGGTAACAGAGTGGGTTCCTCCAACGAGCACCAGCTGCTCTGAAAGGTGACCGGATCTTGCTGAGGCCGGTGGGAAAAAGTCAGCTGGGTTGCACTTTTTCAGCCATTTTTCCAGAATTGTCCAAGGCTGGACTTTTGCAGACCCCCTGCCTTGGAGCCGCCCAGTGAGTTTATTAAATGCAGATCTCAGAGTCTCCCCAGACCCGTTGGCCAAAATGGTTATTGCTGGACCCCTGGAATCTGCATTTTAATATGCTTCCCAGATCATTCTCCTGCAGCCTGGAGTTGGGGAGCCCCCGCCTGCAGGGTTCACCCACACCTGAAGAGACTTGTTGGGGCGGGCAATTGTCTGGTGCCGGGCGCTGCTGGTTTGGTCTGGTTTTGCAAGAGGGGGAGAGGTCCAGGCCGGAGCAGGTGCGTGGACCCTGAGAGGAGAGGTTTGATACACTGCAACAAACGTCCGTTCTCCCACCCCACGACACATCACACACACAGACACACACACACACGCACACACACCTAGGCCAGCACCTTCAATTATTAATACACCCCAGTGCAGACAAAGATCCTGACTTGGCCTGGCGCTTTGTTCATTGAGTGATTCACTGTCCTGAGGTTTTCTGTTGCCAGGAGGGAGCAGTGGGGTGCGGGGGGAGGGGGAGGGCCGCTGGGCCCTTTGGCAAACAGCCTGTGCACTGAAAAATGACTGTGGTTTTCTCACGTCCCTTACCAAACTGTTGGTATCTCGCCGTCAATAAGCTGGCTAGTTTGGTGGCTGGGAGGTGGAGAAAATTGAACACTGTCTTCCGAAGGTTATGATGTTAAAAATGTGTCCGCCGTTGTCTCGGGTGTTGGTGATTATTCTATCAATTACACCCATAAACACTCCACCCTGGGCTGAGGGTTTCCCAGCCTCCTGTGGGGAATTGGCCCTCACAAGCGCTTTTCCCCAAGTCCTTCACACCAATTGGTTTTGACACCTTGCCTATCAGCGGCTCCTGTGGCCTTTCTCCAAGCAAGGGGAGCTGCAGGCGGCCAGCAGGATGGGGAATTCTGCTCATCGCCACGGTGACAGCCGGGGTTGGGCAAGTGTCCTCCTGACAAACAAATGGACAGGGTCAGGGTTGATGGGAGAGTGGTCCCTTCCAACCCAGCGGCTGCCAGGGCAGGAGACGGGGCACTTGGAATGAATTACCAAGGCTCGGACCCAGCCAGAGAGCCCCTGTGGACCGTGTTCCTCCACCCCTTTCACAGAGGGGAAGACCGAGGCCACGGACAAGAGAGCGTTTGCCCCAAATTTCCTGGGAGGTATTTGGCTTTGGAAATCACCTCATCCAAGTCTGTACAAATAGGGAGAGAAATGTATGGAAGCAAATGTTAATTATTGAGTGTTGTGCAAGGGCCTGAAATGGCACCATCTCATCTGATCCTCAGAAGAACCCTAAGAGGAGGGGACTTGCCCTGGAGGGGAGGTGAAAAGGCTGGCCAGTGTAGGAGCCTGGACTTGAACCCCGAAGTGTGGCTCCAGGTCCGTGCTCACAGTGCCGTCAGGTTCCAGAAGGGGTCAGTGGAAGGATGTGGCGACCCCCTCACTCTGCACTGGTGTGGGAGGGGAGCAGCGGAAGTGGCAAACCCAGAGCAAAGCCCTGCCTCAGCGACCTTCCGACTGCCCTCCGCAGCCGAGAGAGTCCCACGGGTGGGGAGGGGGAGCACGTGGTTCAAACGGTGACATAGTGCCCACGTGAGGGTGGTGTCAGAAACAGGGAAAAGGCAGTGGCATGAAGCAAGCCCACCTCCTGGTGCTTGGCCATAACCTTGGACTTGAGAAACCAACACAGTTGCTGATGGGCTTGTGGGAAGACTCAGCCCTGCAGGGAGTTTGGGGGCAGCCGGACACACACAGGGGCCAGAATCTGGGCTCTCTCGCCACCCCCCATTGTAATGACTGGGGGTCCCAGGGCCAGGACAGGTCAAGAGTCCGTTCTGTCCTACTCTCACCGCTGTGGCTCAGGGGGTTGGGCATCGTCCTGCAAAGCAAAAGGTCACGGGTTCGAGTCCCAGTCAGGGCACATGCCTGGGGTGCAGGTTTAGCCCCGATGTCTCTCTCTCACATTGACATTTCTCTCCCTCTCCTTCTACCTCCCTCCCCCTCTCTCTAAAAATAAATAAATAATACCTAAAAAAAAAAGCCCCTCGTATCCTGGCCCCCACAACCGTGCCCAGCGCAGGGAGGTGGCCGGGAATGGACAGATGGCAGGAAGCACGAGGCAGAGGTCTGAGGTTCAAATTCTTAAACGTTTGCTCATCCATGTTAATGTTTTAAACATTTGTGTAATTTTAATTTCATAAGAAACCCAGGTTTTTAGGAGAGAAATCACAGAATTGGAGCCCTTCCTCATCTCTAGTGCCCACAGCAAGGACATCCTGGGTGGGTAAGGCTGATTCCACCTTGCAGTGGGCAGACCCCGCCCCCGGGGTACACAGGACACTACAGCCTTTAGGGTAACAGGGTTTCGGGGTGTGTCCCCCTCTCCCAGACCCCGGTGACACTCTACCTTCAGAAAAGGGGTGGCGGTCTCATGAGGGAAGAAATCCATCCCTCTACCACCTGGTGACCCTGGGATCCACAGCCCACCCACGGGCTCCCTCCCATACCCACTGCTCTGGAGAAGCGAGGTGGGACCGCTGTCCCTGCCCACCGCTGTGTCCCCTCCCCTACCCGGAGGCCAGCGGAGAAGTCTCCGGGAATTAGCCGCACCGAGCCCCATTGAAACCCTTCTTCAAACTCCCAGGGGCCCTCAGCAAGACTGGGTCCTCCCCGAGAGATGGTTTTAGGCAGAATCCAGACAAACCTCTTATGTTTTCATAGTTATACATTTATTTTAATGTAGATTAGAATAATATAACCAGCACATCAGAACTGTGATTTCATGGACGTGATTGCTTAGGATGCAACTAACGGGGGTATTAAAAAAAACAGTGGGTTAGTCGATAGGAAAGCATTAAGGCTGTAATTGTATGGGGGGTACACAGGCACATCATGTGTGGGGGTGACGGGACTGGGGACCCCTCCCAGCTCACACTCCCTGCTCCTCATGCTGGGAACCACTGGCCTAATGGGGGCTGCTGCCACGTATTGGAAGTTTGATCGTTCATTCATTCATTCAACAAATATCGATTGAGCGCCTGCCGTGTACCAGGCTCTTTTAGCCACTGGAGACGCATCAATGAAGAAGACAGATAAGGTTCTCGCTCAGCAACTGAAGCCATAAAAAAATATCTGCATAAATTGTGCTAAGAGTTAAGAAGCTGAGGTGACATTCGGCCCGGAGAAGGGCACCCACCCCTGGGGCAGTGAGAGCGTCCAGGAGTGAGCTGCTCATCACAGCTGGTGTGCAAGCTGGACCCTTGCAGTTATTAGTTGGAGATGTCACAGAAGGGATCCCCATGTTATTTCCCAAAGGAGCCGAACCCGGTGAAGTGGGCAGAAGCCAGCGATTTAGTGATGGTGCTGGGACAACAGCCCACGTGGGCAGAGCTCCCAACTCAGAGGATGCCGGGCCTCACACAGGGGACGTGGCAGGGTGGGCCCTTTGCAGTCCCGTGTTGGGAGGGGCCAGTGACTCCTTTGTGACTTCACTTCAGCTCCGAGTTAAAGTGCCACAGTTGGAGCAGGGAAAAGGGACTTTGGGTTTTTATCCACCCTCCCCTGCTCTGCCTTCTGGGTGGCTGACAGGTCCCTGCCCCTCCCTGGGCCTCAGTTTCCCCCCCAAACCATGCCAAGTTCGCCTAAGCTCAAAGTGCCTAGAGTTCTTCCATGTGGACCCTCCCGCCGTCCTTTGTGCTCCGGTCAGCAGGTGAGGGGGGCCGATGGTGCGCAGCTCTCAGGGGCCTTCGGGGGTCTGTGAGCCAGAACACCAGCCAGCGTTCATCAGGCATTTTCTGAGCCTACTACTTCCCCTCCCTCCTATCACTTTCTCCTCGTCTGTCCTGTGGGGAGGGCACTCCCCCACTATCGCAGACAGGGACACTGAGGCTTCCGGGGGTGGGGCCGCCTGCCTGAGCACAGAGACCTTGAATGGCAAAGCCAGGCTTGAGCCTGCTTGTGGACTGCAGAGCTGCCGTTCTCAGCCCGCTGCTCTGCCCTGCTCCTGGCTGCCAGAGCAGGTGGGCGTGTGGGCAGGCGCTCTGTTCTGGAGCGGTGCCCTGGCTCCATCTGATTCTCTCAGGGCTCCTGATGCCAAAGTGCTGAGCGGCCTGTGTCTGGTGGAAAGAGCGCGGGTCTGAGAGTCCAGGCTCCCGGGTCAGTGGGAGGTGGCGGGACTCTCGGGGCACGCGTGTGTGACCCTGGGCGCACCTGCCTGGGTGTTCTCGCCTGAGCCAATGTCTGGAGTGAGTGTGTTCGGGTGACTGACCGTGTGTGATGCGAGGCGCCGTGGCAGGGTGGGGAGGAGCCGGGTGGTCTGTAGCGTCCTGGCCAGGCTGGCTTCCTCTGCCCATCCACTGCCTTTGCTTCAGCACCAGCCTCCCCGCCCCCTCAAGCTGTTGCCCTTGGGACGGAGCACAGAGGCTCTGGGAGCATCTGGAAGGTTAGAGCTGGAGCTGGGAGACGGGGCCTTGCTCAGAGCTATCAATTAGGGGGGCTGGCAGCGCCCATCTGTGGCAAATGTCTGCCTGCCCCTCACTCTCTGGATCTTTCTCTCCCTTGGCGTGTCTCTCTGTCTGTCTGTCTCTGTCTTTAAATCTCTCTCCATCTTTCTTTGTCCCTTTCTCCGTGTCAGCTGTGCCACCTCCCTGTCCTCCCCTCTGTCCTCCCTTTCCCTCTGTCTCTCTGCACACACGCGCACACGCACGAACACACCCTCTCCCGGATGTCACCTCCGGATTACACGTGCATATATTCTGGGTATCATGGTGGCCTCCACACAGAGCGGCACTCGGGAATGTCAGTCGAGTGAATGAAGTGAATAAAAGAATGAATGACCAAATGGTGAAGCTGCCAGGGGCCCCGGAGTTTGTCTAGACTGCTGGTTTGTAATTATTTGAGAGGTCACAGTCCTCTTGAGAATCTGATGGGAACTGGGTCGGTTCCTCAGAGACACGCCACCTTGTTTTGCTGAGTTTGTGGAGGCCCCCAAGCCCACCTGTGGTCCTCAGGAGAAGCAGCCTGCATTTCACCGGGGGTGGGGGTGGTGGGAGGACTGTCCAGGGGATGATGGGAAACGCTGGGTGCGTGTGCACATGTGTGTGTGTATGTGTGTGTGTGTGTAAGTCCACTGATGTCCTTTCTAGTGCCTGAGCACCCTGAGCTCCTTCCTCCCCGGGACCTTTCCCCGGGCGACTCCCTCCCCCTGGCAGCTTCTCTCCTGACCTCTCCCGCCTTCTGGCTCTTTCCCATGCTTCCTGCATCTCCTCAGTGGGGCCCTTGCTCCTGTCAGAGCCGCATCGCGATCCCCCATCTGGTACCTGAAGCACCCATCAACATACCCATCTTGCAGAGGAGGAAACTGAGGCCCGGAGAGGTGCAGTGGGCCCGGGGGCCCGCGCCTAGTTCAGAGCAAAGGAGCAGAGCCCAGACTTTGCTTTCCCCCCAGCCTGAGTTGTTAAGGGTGTCCCTTGGGGTTAGAGGTCTTGACTGACCACCCTTTCTTAGGATCCCTAGGCTTCATTCCCAGCTGAGGGTGGGGAAGGTGAGAGCAGAGGGTAGGGTGTCTGTTTTGCTTTGTGAGGCTTTAAAAAATTATTTCCGGCCTCGGAGGCGGCAGCAATTACGGCTCGCTCACTGGGGAGCTGTTTGCTGGCTGTCATCAGCCCCGGGAAAGGGTCCCTAATGGAGGCCTGGCGGCCAGAGCGCACGGTAGTGGAAATGGCACTCAAAACAGAGCAGCACTAATGGTCTGAGGTGGGCAGAGGCGAGGGGAGGGGAGGGGAGGGGGGCAGGCTGGCTGTCAGCCAAGGCGAAGGCTTCTGGGGCAGGGGCCCTGAGGCTCACCAGCTGGTCTCTTTATGCTCCCCCAGAGACCCCAGCAGTGGTCCCTGAACTCCAGCTGGGTGCTGGGTGCCCCGAGCTCCATCCCGGTTCTGCTGCTTCAGTTAAATCCCCTCCCAGGCGGAGGCAATAGTAAGGGCAAAGGCCCTGGGGAGGGGCAGAACCCTTCAGCTAGTTCTGGTTCTATTCTCTGGTTCTAGAATGGTCCTTGTGCTTTAAAAGGCCAGACCAAGCCAGTCCTCTAGGTGAGGAAAAGGGAGGCGGGCACTTTGGGGATGAAGAAGGCAGCCTGGTCATCACCATGACCGTGCTCCACGGAGGCCACCATGCGCCAGGTGCTTACAGGTATATATGATCCCATTGAGTCCCTAAGGACCCATTTTACAGATGGGAAAACTGAGGCTCAGAGATCGGCCTGCAGTTGGGGTTCAGATCTGGGTCAGCCTGATTCCAGAGCTTATGTATTTACTGACGAAGTATTGGGCTGGGAAGTGGGGGGCTGGGCTCCACCCGGGCCAGGTTCTGTGGGGGGAGGGGCAGCACAAGCACTCTGCTGTCTGCCCCTGCCTACGGGGGCAGCCCATCTGCTCAGGAGCATGCCTGGGATCTGCCTCAGTTTCTCTCCTCCTCTTGGTCTCTGTCCTGGTTTTCTGGTGCCCTCATCTCTGTCTCCCCCCTTCGACTCTGTCCCCCATGGCCCTGGCTCCGCCCTGGGTGCCCCCCCAACACCTCTCATTTTCCTTCCCCCTTCTCAGTGGACCTGGGGATGCTCCTTTCTGGGGTTCTGGGGCACTTGCTTATCCATGTGGCTGATGCAACCTCCCTTCGCTTCCTCTATTCACCCCTCTCTGCCTCTGGCAGGCAGCCTGGAGGACACGCCTGGGCTTTGGGCTCAAGTCCTGTCCCCCGCTCAGCCTCTCCGAGCCTCCCTAGCTGTCCGTACCGTGGGCTCAGCCCGCTGACTTTGCGGGATGTTCAGGTGAGGATGGAGAGAGACGCCCGTTGCCTTCCAGCTCCCTGCATATTGCCGCCCTTGCCTCCCACCCTCCCTCCCAACCCCTTTGCTCCCTGTAGCCCAGTCATGCGGGAAGCAGAGGCGGGAATTCCACTGGGGAAACCTGCCCAACTCCCACACTCCTGCTGGTGCCAGGATATTTTCCCTCTCCTTAATTCTCCCTAGATCTGCAATTCCGCCGCTGTCTCCCTCAATATGTGCAGTGGCCTGGGGAACACCTTGCCCCCAACCCTGGGGGCCTGTGCTACTCTCCTGGCTGGGTCAGGGCCGCCTGGCCGGGGACCTGGGCAAGCCCCCACCCTCTCTGTGCCTCAGTTTCCCCATCTGTACAAAGAGGGGAATGACAGTGGTGGCTACTTCCAGGTTGTTGTGGGGATTTGGTGACATATTTTATTCAAGAAGCACTTCTATAAAAAGGCATGAAATATGATATCTGCTACAATGTGGAAGAACCTCAAAAACATTATGCTAAGTGAAAAAAGCCAATCCTAAAAGACCACCGATTTTATGATTCCATTTATGTGAAATATTCAGCACAGGCAAATCCACAGAGACGGGAGGCAGACTGGCGGTTGGCGGGGGCTGGAGAGTGACTTCTTAATGGGCACTGGGTCCCTCTGGGGAGGGTGGAGACGGCTGGGGACGGGAGAGAGGTGGCGGCTGCACAATGATACGAGCGCGCTAAATGCCACCGAGTTGTTCACCTTAAAATGGCTGATGTTATGTTCTGTGAATTTCACTTCGATTGAAACTAACTAAATGAGGAAACACCTCTGCAGCATGTACCTCGTGCCAGGCAGTCCACTTCATAAATCTCAACGCACTTAATGCTAACCACAATGCTTTGAGTGGTTGCTATTCTCATCCCCATTTTTCAGATGAAGAAACCAAGGCACAGCCTCACCAGGCATTGGGCACATAGTAAGTGCCCCAAAACGTCAGCTACTTTAATTTTCCCTGGATGGGGCAGCCCCCCCTCCCGATCAGCTGGGACTGAGCAGGGACTCCAGAATGTGCTCCTGTGTGTGTGACACAGCAGGGAGCCCTGGCCGGTGTGGCTCAGTGGGTTGGGTGTTGTCCTGCAAACCCAGAGGCCGCCAGTTCTATTCTCAGTCAGGGCACAGGCCTGGGTTGCGGGTTCTGTCCCCAGCTGGGGTGCACGCAAGGGCAACCAATCGATGTTTCTTTCTCACATTGGTATTTCTCTCCCTCCCTTTCCCTCTCTCTAGAGTCAATTAAAAAAGAAAAACTCAGCAGGGGTGGGGTGGAGGCACCACTGTGTCTTGCACCCTGAACCGGGCTCTTCACGTGCATTCATTCATTGAATCCTCAGAATCAGCCTTTGAGCTCTGACGCAGGCGGGGACCAAAGCTCAGGGAAGTGGAGCAACTTACAGTAAACCACAGAGCAAGTCAGAGCAGAGCTGCAACTCACGTCCTCGCCTCTGAACCCGGGCCCCACCCTCCCGCACCGGCCTCCTTCCCCCGGGTCTCCCCCTCGAGCCCACGCAGCAGCACCCCTGTGCCCAGAGCACAGTCTGCGCCCGAGTCTGCAGAGAGGAGCAGGCCTCCCAGTGCACAGGACCCGGGGCCCGAGGCAGGAAAGTAAACAGCTCCCCAGTAGGGCTGACGTTTCTTCGATGCCTCCTATTACATTCAAAATTCATAAATTTTGTATTCCATTCCATAATATATTCATGTTTGTTTTAAGACAAAAACAATGCTCTTTCCCCATTTGGGCAGAGAAACCAACGCCTCAGGAAGTTACCCCCCGGTCTGAGCAGTGCTGACGGGGAGGGAGTCCTCCATTCTTTCCTTTGTTCATTCATTCAACGAGCTCCTAAAATAGGTGCTGGTCCTCACCACGCACAGGGCACTGGGAGCCTTGTGGTGAGCCAGACAGGACACAGCCCTGTGGACCCGGCTAGAACAGTCGGTGGGATTCTGGTAGGTGAGTGGCCAGGAAGGCTTCCAGGTATATGGGCGGTGCAAGCAACATCGTGGAGGTGGGTTGGGCTGGTGGCTCGGGAAGCCGGAGCCTGTGATAGATGTGGAGGTGGCTGCCCCCCGGGTCACGGTGTGGAAGATGCTGACCTGCCTCCCAAGCCTCTTCTCGTCAAGAAGAAAGTCTGCTCTGAATTTTACACCTCCCCCTCACCTGTCTCCCCGGTTAAGGAGAGAACATGGTGGCTGAGGCTTGTGGCCTTCGATAAGCAACCTTTCTGAGCTAGAATTCACGATGCTGTTTGGTTTTCATAGTGTTTATTTTTACAGTCACCCTCTATTTATGGCAAGTGATGCTGATTTTCCGTTTATGGTAGTAATAAAAGTCTCCTTTTAAGCTGAAATTTTTTAAGTAAAAAGGGAAAGATGCTTTGAAAATAAATATCAAGTGAATTATAGTGTAGGTGATACAGGGATTCTGCAGAAATGGTGAAGGTGGTCCCCAAAAGGTTGAACTTGGGAGACCTTCTCTCTAGGATGCACTTTCCTGTTCTAAGCTCCCCAACTGTTCAGACCCCACTCAGCCTTCAAGTTCAAGCATGCCCCCTCCTCCGAGAAGCCTTCCCTGACTCTCCAGGCAGACATGGCCCCACCTTTCTCTCTCCCAGCACTGCCACCTTGCACGGCCATGTGCATGAGGCACACCCTGAACCGTCCATGGTGATCCAGGCTCAGTCCCGGGCGCTGGTCATTCATAGGATAGTCATGGTCTGTGTGTGTGCGTCCTGTGGGCTGCGGGCTCCTTGAGGGCCAGGGCCTGCTCCAAGCGCTGCGGGAAGCCCAGACAGCGCCTGGCCCAGGGCAGGGGTCCGGGATGGCTGATCTCTCATTCCTGAGCCTCTGCAGCACACGGAGGCCAGCGTGTTCCCACTAAGCACACCGCAGTTCCTTAAGCTTTTGTACAAAAGGCCTTTCTCTCCGCTTCCGGAGAAGAGGAAGACTCGTGAACTCCGAGATGAAACAGCCTTCCCCAGATTCACCCCTTGATTCCTCTTGCTGCAGGCAGCCTGCCAGAAGCCAGGGGCTGCCCGGGAGGAACCAGAGAACCTCAGCGCCTCCCCTGGGCCCATCCCGGCAGTCCCTCTGCACCCATCCCTGGGGGGAGGAACTCTGGCCGGTGCCTGCTTGCTCAGGCCCTGGGGGCTTTTCCGTCCTGCTTATCTGGGTGCTCCTCTAATGGACATTTTAAGTCTCCTGATTTCAGGGGTGCAGGGAGATTCACAGGTGAGCTGGGGCTTCAGTCAACACTCCCTCTGTAGCCCTTTCCCCCTATTCGGCCTCCCTGCTGGGAGTTAAGGTGGCCACACACCCGCCCAGCCCAGCCCCGGGTTCAGCTGGGCACAGAGCAGGCTGTCTGGGAATGGCCTCTACAGAGTCACAGTCCTTCATGCTAAAGGGCAGTGAGAGCTTAGAGAGGATTCCAGTTTTGGCTGGACAACTTTGCAGTCATCCTTGGGGTTGAAATCCAACTTTGTTCCTTCATGCTGTGCGACCTCAGGCAGCTACACACCGTCTCTGAGCCTCGGTCCTCCTCCTGTGAAGTAGGGCTGACAACAACCACCTCCTCAAGTCTGGGGGGATGAAGTGGCATCCTGTGTACAGCGTCTGGCACGTGGGCAGGCCTTTCTTCCTTCCACATCGGAGCAGGGACCGGCCCCAAAGGCTCTGGGTTCTCTGAGCCTCTGTTTCTCCACCCGTAACAAAGGGACAATGGTCTGAGGATTGATTAGGTGGAACCAGGCACACCAGCCTTCTGGCTTGTGGTGGGCCTCTGATCAGGAAGGCGATCCATCCCACGAGGTTGAGGGGGCTGGTCTGTGGGCCTCAAGGTCAGACAGGGTGGGGAGCTGCCGTGGAAGCGGCCATGGCCCTTCCTGCACTGCCAGCGTTTATCTGTGACCCTGTTTCACTCTTGGATGTGTTTCACTTGACAACTTTAGCGGCTCTCCGGGAGCCGCTAGCTTGCCTATCGGTTTGGCTAGGCATCCCCTTGGCTGGGCCACGTGGGCCAAGCCAGGCTTGGACACCAGAGGTCCTGAGGGCCGCAGGGAGGGAGGGTGAGGAGGGCACTGCCCTGCTGGGGCCTGATTCAGAATCTCCCTTGTTGCCTGGGTCCATGTGTCTGTCCCGGTCCCTCCCCTTGTGACTGCAATGCCCCCGACAAACTCCAGTCTGGCACGTAGTAGGTGCCCAATAAATGTCATGTGAATGAATGACTGGATGAGTGCATGATAGGTCTTTTTTTTCTTACTGTTTCTAACAAGTTCTCTGGGTTTTTGTCTTACCTTTCTTTCTCACTTCATTCATTCATTCAGCACATGCCTAATAGCGCCTCCCACGTGCCTGCTCCATGCTAGACAATGCGGTTTCCTGTCCTGGGGAAGCTCCCGGGTGGGGGGAGGCACAGACACCTCGTACCTGTCACCTAACCCACTCTAGTGGGACAGTGGGAGGAGGACACGGAGACCATCGGGGGCACCGAGGAGGGCCCGGGCGGAGGGGTGGCCAAGGGGCCCGCAGGGCCCTGCTGGTTCTCCCAGCTCTGCTCCCCCTGCCTCTCTCCAGCCCCAGCTCTGCCTTGGTTCCCCTGACTAGGAGTTGCCTCGGCACCGGTCACCCTGCCTTTGCTCTGGCAAAGATTGGTGCCTGGGCTGGGGTTCAGTTCCTGTAGGCTTCCTGGAGGAAGCAGCCTCAAACCAGAGATTTGAAGTTGGAACAGCAGGGAGGACTGTGCAGAGGGAACGGAGATTTGGGGCCAAATCAGAAGGTCTGGGATGAGGAATCTGAACTCAGAGACAGAGGGAGCTGGGGGCTGGGCTTGGACTGCCTTTGCTGGACAAGCCCTCTTGGGGCCTGAGTGAGTCCTGCTGGCTGTTCAGGGGAGCAAGCGAGGGAGGAGAGGGGGTACAGGACTGACGGATGGGGGGTTGTGGGGCCAGGCGTGAAATACAGATGTTGTGCCCACTGCATGACCTAATGAGGCTACAAAAAAGCATCTTTAAAAATCTTTCTGGAGAAGACAGAATTTTGAGCTAGAAGTTGAGAGAAAGAAGAGCTGTTTGTTGAGCACCTACTCTGTGCATGGGGCATATGTTACCTTGCTGAATGCTCCCCTGCATCCTCTCATTCGCTGCTGTTTTCAGATAAAGAGTGTGAGGCTCAGAGAGGTAGAGGGTTTTGTGCCGGTTACACAGCTAGGGGGTGGAAGAAACAGGATTTGAACCCAGACCTGAAGGCAAAGAAAGCCCTACCTGTTTGTGCTGAACCAGGGTCTGGTAGGTTAGGAGGGAGGTCGGGGCCCTGCTCTTGAAGAGCGGGCAAGGTCTTCTGGGTTGTCCCCTGCCTTTCCCAGAAGCCAGACTGAGGAGCTTGGGCCAGGGCCACCAGCTGTTTTCTGCAGGTGATGCCCTGCTAACTGGGGCTAGGGTTAATCAATACGTCCCTCCACCCCTAATTAACAGCAGAAAGGAAGGAGAGGCTGTGTACATCAAGCCCCTTTCTCCTTCTCCTACAGAATCCTGATCTGTGGACACTGGTTTTAATTGTCTTCCCAGCGAGCCCAGCCCTGCCTGGGCCCTGGGGCTGAAGAGCACAATCACATGCGTCTCAAAAGTCTATAATTATACCCACCTCCCCGGGGACCGGCTGTGAGGAGTACCCGTGGGGAGGAGGGCTCAGGCGCAGGAGGAAGTCAAAGAGGAGAGATGAACTCAGCAGGGGCACTGATGTGGAGTGCGGGAGGGCGGGAGGGGGAGCGGGAAGAGGAGCTGCAGGAGTAAGGTCCAGAAGTCACAGGCTCCCACTGTAGAGTCCTCCGGGACGGGGTGCGGCTGTAATGGCATACTCACTCTGGGGCCTCGGGCGCCTCAGCTTTCCCATCTGGGAAATGGGCATTGTACTGATCACACCTACTGTGTGGCACGACAGGAGCACGAGGACATGTATGTAAGGGGCTTAGCTTTGTGCCCGGCACAAAGCAAGAACTGCGTATTTATTAGAGTTTGCCTCCTCCTCATCCAAATTAGGACGGAGCACCTGCCAGTTTCTGGTGCCGACAGGGTGTCCTCACTCAGCGTTAGGAGAGGGAGCAGGAACCTCTGCCTGTTCGAGCTGCCCACTTTCCGTGGAGGTGACAGGAACTGAGCTCCTCTTCCCTAGAGGTATGCAAGTGGGATGCAGAAGGGTGGAGCCTGGTGGCTGAATTTCACCTGGTAATTCAGACCAGATTCTGAGGGAGGCTGAGGGACCCCTGGGTCTTGGTCATGAGGGCTGGTCAGACGTAGGTTCAAAACCCAGTTCTGTGTGAATCTTGGGCAAGTCATGTCATCTTTCTGAACCCCATTTTCCTCATCTGTCACGGGGGAATGAGTGGATGAGAGTATCAGAAACAGTGTCTGCATAGTGCTCGGTATGCAATAGATGCTCAATTAATGGTGTGGGTTTTTGTTGTTGTTGTTTGTCTTTTAAACAAGGCTCTCTGGCTTTCCCTCCTTCCTGCCTTGGATCACACCTCTCCCTTTCTCCTTGCCTCTGCCACCCATCCTTCAGGGCCTGCCTGACATGCCACCTCCTCCTCCCTCAAGCTTCCCTTCCCCCAAGTACAGGTGACCCATCCCTCCCCAGTGCCTTAGGACACACTTACATTTGCCCTCACATGTCTGAGCTGGGGGAGCTCTCGGCCCACGAGTTCTAATCCCCATGGTGCAGAGGAGCAAACAGGTTCGGAGAGGAGCAGAGATTCTCCCAAGGTCACGCAGCAAGTCTGTTGGCAGGAACAGACTCCGTCCTCCACCCTGCGCCCCAGTGCTTTCCCGCAGACGCGGCTTCTCCCTGAGTGGTGGGGCGGGGACAGGTTCATGCTGCCACCCGTGAACAGGGAACACAGGTATGCCTTCAAATGCCCAGAGCCTCAGTTTCCTCCCTTGTCCTGCAGACGTACTGCCCTCTTCACTACTAAAGTTGGAGCCAATGCACCCTGAGGGGCTCCCCTAACCCGCCCCACCTGGGCAGCTTCTCGCAGGGTCAGATGGGATCAGAGAGAGCTTGGGACCACAGCCCACTGTGGGAGGAAGAGCTGGCTCCGAGAGTTCTTGGAGCCAGGCTCTCCATCTTCTGACCAAAAGCCCCTCCCCCTCCTGGCTCACCTCCTCTGGGAAGCCTCCCCTGATTGCCTTATGCGGGGTGAAATGTCTCCTCTGTGCTTGCCCAGGCCTTGCACCCAGAATAAAACAGACTCCCCGTCCTGGCCCACCGGACCTTGTAAGGTTGGCCACTTGGATCGTTTTTTTTTTTTTTTTTTTTTAAGAAAAAAAGAGCTTTACAACCAAAAACAGTTGGGATTCTCTGGGAAGAGTATGGTCTTGGGAGTCAGACATGCCTGGGTTCAGGTCCAGGCTCTAAGTGTGGCTTTGGAAGGGTCACTCCCAGGCACTGGCCTTGTCCGCCTCCTCTGGGCGATGGGGCCGTGTGAGGGGGAGGGGAGCTCAGGCTGGCCCTGTCCTCACCTGTGGGGGTGCCGCCACCTGTGTCCCTGCACCCCGGGGGTGTGGCTGGTCTAAACTGAGGCGTGTGGTGATTGTGTGAAATGCACACTGGCTTTCCAAGACGTAGCAGGAAAAACAACGTAGAATGTCTCCTGAATGACTTTCATAATTGGAAGTAATATTCTGGATGTTTCGGGTTAACTGAAATACATTATTAAAATTCACTTCTGTTTTAAAACCCTTTTTTTTTTTTACTTTTTTAATGCGGGTACTAGGAACTCGAAACCTCCGTGTGCCTCGAACGCATCTCTGTTCCTGTTGGACAGAGCCCCGGCGTGACCCCGCTGGGATTCCCAGGGTGACGGGCCGGGTGGGGGCCTGCGGGGCTGCCGGTGCAGCAGGGCGGCCCGGTGGGAGGGCTGCGGAGAGGGCATTCCTGGGCGACCCGGGCGCTGCCAGGCATCCTTCCAGGACAAGATAATCTCTCATGAGAAGAGGGAAGAATTCTAATTACAACTCAGGACAATATTTGTTTGGAGACGAGAGACAGAACATATGGCGGGGAGGGGCCTTGGGACGGATCAAGCGGGGGTTTGTTTCCTCACTTACCTGGCAGTGTGGCGGGGGTGGCAGGTGGGGTGAGGCTCCTGCTGGGTCAGGGGAGCAGCCTGTCCTGGGATTTGGTGGGGGAGCTGGGGTGGGGGCACAGGAGGCAGGTGGGGCTCCCACCACACACCCTGGGGCTTCGAGAGGGTGGAGAATGTCCCACTCATTTGGCACACACAGAGCACCTACCTGCTAGGTGCCAGGAACCGTGTAGCCACGGGAAGCTCCTGGTCCCCGCTCTCACATAGCTGTGACGACCAGAGGGCTGGGAGGTGCGGGTGGAGGAACCTACTCTGGGAGGTCAAGGACAGCCTGCCTCTCGGGGGGCCAAGTTTGAGATGAGCTTTGAGTGACTTGCGGTCAAAGAGGAGCCAAGGGAACAGCATTCTGGGCACTGGGAACAGCCAGGGCAAGAGGGAGGTGGAAAGAGGCATATTCCCAGGACAGAGAGGAGACCTAGGGAGGGTGGGCTGGCCCCAGCCTGGCAGGCTTTCTCCGCAGTGCAGTGGGGGCCAGGGGAGGGCTCTGAGTGGGGGTGGCCCAGTCTGACTCGCTTTTACAAAGACAGCAAGGCTGCCATGCACTGGGGTTGGGAATAACTGGGAGGGAGCCAGGACGGAGGTGACTAGGGAAATCTGGAAGATTTGATGAGAAGGGCAGCTTCCTTTCTGGCCTCCCGGCCTCTTTGCTCACCCCTTACAACCCAGCCCTTTGACCCACTGCTGCCCTGCATGAGCCCCTGTAATGCCTGTGGGCTCTGGGATAGAAGCCCAGCTCCCGAGGGGCATCCAGGGCCCCGGGCCAATCCCTTCATCCCCGTGTTTCACCAGCTGTCTGCACAGCTGTCCGCACGCCCCGCCTCCAGGGGCTCCTCCAGGTGCCCCACCTGAAGCCAGGCCATCCACACCTGCAGGCCTGGCAGCTCCCACTCTCCCCACCTCCCCCCCACCCGCCCGCACTGTGCCTGCAGGCCTGTCAATTCCTGAGCCTCGGCCGCTCCCCCCCATTTCTCCACACAGCCCTGTTCACAGAGACGCCCCACGACATGACGGCACGGACGGGCGAGGACGTGGAGATGGCCTGCTCCTTCCGCGGCAGCGGCTCCCCCTCCTACTCGCTGGAGATCCAGTGGTGGTACGTGCGGAGCCACAGGGACTGGACCGACAAGCAGGCGTGGGCCTCAAACCAGGTACCGCTCCGGGAGACGAGAGTGGAGCTGGGAGAGTCCCGGGGCCCTGGGTAGGGGTGTCCCTGCTGATCATCTCCCCCCAGGGGTCTGGGCTCTAGCCGTGTCGGTCCTCTGCAGCACCCACCTGTCCCCCTCCCTTCTTCCTGAAATGGGAGCTTGTTTCAGGGCAGGGGCAGAGCGAGCCTGAGCACGTGGGATGGGCACAACCGGAAGGTCCCTCCAAAGAGCACAGAGTGTGGCCAAGGGGAGCTGGTGGGGAAACTGAGGCCAGAAGCTGGCTCCAGGTTATGGGCACGGTGGGGCACAGACTCACCTTCCATCACTGCTCCAAGCCAGGCGGGCAGTTGTCCTGCAAAGCCCATGCAAACAGGGGAGGCACTGTCACCGAGGTCAGCCGCAAGCACACATGCAGGCACACGTCAGCCACCTGGTCCCTGCACACACGTTTGCCTCTACATAAGGACGCGTTCCTTTGGGCGCACCGCAGGACTGGATGCTGCTGGTGTCCCTGCCCACACAGCAGGGCACACACCACCCTTGTCACCAGCCCCACTGCCACCCGCCACGCCCCTGCCACCCCAGTGACTCTGCCTGAGGGTTTTCTGTGGGCAGCAGCGCCTGCTGGTCATCCAGACAGGCCAGAGGAGTGCTGCGCCATGGACAGCTGACAGGAACTGGAGGATACGTCCCCAGCTCCCTCGCCGCTCTGCCAGGATAAGCAAAGAGCGTTCTCTGCCCTGCTCCCGAGGTGCCCAGTGGGACTGAGCCCCAGTTGCCCGCCGTGGTCACTGGCTTGACTCCACACCCCTTACTGGCTTCCTTCCCTTTCTCGTCTCACTCACTCACTCCCCTGGTGACATCTCCTGGGACTCCCCACTAAGTAAACTTCCTGCACTTGAGTCTTTGTCCTGGAGCTGCATCTGGGGGAACCCAAGGCAAGACACTTCTGTTCTCACACTTGTGTATATGCAAATAGTATGCAAAAACACGTCTCCCTACACACTCATATGTGAGCACGTACATTTACACACCTTCCTGTGCACACACGGCCATGGCCGCACATTGTCGCAGGTTCAGGAAAGAGCCTCTGACATATTCACAAACACACATTAAACTGTCCTGCTCCTGGGGGCATCGGCTGCCCAGCACACGGCTGAGCGAAGGCCCAGGCAGAGCGCTGGTCTTTGCTCCCCAGGCCAGCGTGCAGGGAGTAACAGCTGGGAGGGGCTCCGGCAGTGCCGCCGCAGACACTCACTCGTGTGTGTGACACACCCGAAAATGCAGCACAGTCACAGACAGACACGGGTGCACGGACACACCTACAGACACACCAAGCGGACTCACATTTTTCCTTCACACCTGCCCACCCCATTTATTCCCCGGTACCTGCATGGCCAAATGCACAGCACACACAGTCTTATAGCACCTGCTTTATCTTCCTCCGCTCCCACTCACTTCACTCCCACCCCCTGAGTGGACACAGAGCTGAGGGACGCCAACTCCAGGCCCCAGGGCCCCCAGAGTGTCACTTGCCGTAGCTGGAATCTTAGCTGTTGTCCGAACCCCCACCCAGGGGTGCTAACGCCTTGTGTCTGCTTTCTCCTCCCCTCCTGCTCCCCGCAGCTAAAAGCATCTCAGCAGGAAGACGCAGGGAAGGACGCGACCAAAATAAGTGTGAGTTCTGATAATGACTTCTCTCAAGAGCTCTAATGGAGGACGCAGCTGTAATTTAAAAAAAAAAATGGTTTTTTTGGTCCAGTACAGCAGGGAGCTCGGGCAAGAAGATGGAGGAGAAGAAAAAAAAGAAGGGGAGGGGGTGGGAAATGGCTCTGATCTGTTTTTTAAAAGCCAGAGATTTTTCAAGTCCCTTGAATGACAGGCCCAAAAAAATGACGGGGGAGAGAAGACACATTCTCCCTGTCGGGAACCAAGGCTGTGTGCGTCCCTGCTGCTTCATGTCTGTCTCAGTAGCATTTTTATTTGGGGAACCAACAGGGTCTAAAGAGACTGAGCCAGCTGTTTTCGGCCCATCGTGACTGACAACTGCAGTGTCTCAGGGTCACTTGGGTCCCCTGGCTCCTGGGGGGTGAGGTGGGTGCAGGAACTATGCCAAAGGGATCCGGGGCTGGCTGGGCCTTAATGCACTGGCTCATGTTTTCATTGCTGCACCTCTCCAGGGAAGGGCAGGCGTTTGCCCATTTTACAGGTGGGGCAGCTGAGGCTTAGACTCACTAGAGGTTGCAGAGTGGTGGAGCTGGCTCAGGCTCTTTGGCTCTGGGCTATGCTGGAGCCCAGAGAGGTGGGGGGCCCGGAGGGAGGGACAGCTTTTGCGGTGGAGGCACCTGGAAGAGGCAGGCAGAATTGAGAAAGGAGGTGAAAGGGACTGAGTGGAGGGGACAGACAGCCTGTGGCCGTGGGACCAGGCTGGGATTGTGCACGGAGCACAGGTCAGCCTGGCGGGAAGCTGGATGTCCACCCCCACTACGCTCAGGAAATGAGGAGCCCACAGACCGTGTTTGCATGGGGCATGGACTCTGAGTTCAAGTTCGCTGTCAGGCTGCTGCTTCTACAGTTGTTCAAGGACACGGGGATCTCAGGACCCCAGAGCCGATCACACGCAGACGCACGGAGGAGTGGCAGTGTCGAGTGGGCACTGGGAGGCGTGGGGGTGCCGTGCCAGCACTGGAGGTGACAGAGTACGGGCAGGGCGGCCTGGGAAGAGGCTCCTGTGGCTGCTCAGGCAGGAGGTGGGCAGATGAGAGAAGAGGACCCTCACAGCCTCCTTCGTGCTGCCCGCCCCAGGGCCTTTGAGTCGGTCCGGAAATTGGAGCCGTTTCCAGTTTTGGGTGGCTGCTGGCCCTCCCCTCCCTGCCCCGGCCCCTCACCTTCACCTTCTCTGCCAAGGGCACGTCCCTGTGTACTGTCCTGTTTCTTGCTCAAACGCCCACCAGGTAAGCCCAGGCAGGTAGAGATCTCTGTGTATATTTGTACGCCCTGTTCGCCGCAACTCTCTCTCCTATAATTTTGTTTGGGGTTTAAGAAGCGTCTCAGGCAAAGGAGAGAACAGTCTAATTGATTTAGAGGATTAGAACTCGAGGCTGCTGGGCCCCACGTGAGGGGAATGCAAAGATGCTAATTAGTGAAATAAAATAAATGGGCTGGGCATGATTGCGCAATCACTGCGCACCCCCCACTCCCACCCAGCCCAGCACCTGCGATTCCTGATTCCAGCACCAGCGGGGCGCCGGGTTCTGGTTAGGGACCTCGCCGTCATAGGCCCAGCTCCTCCTGCAGACAGTGGCACACACGCGACTGTTCTTACAGACAGACGGGGACGGTTCGTTGGCCGGCACCTGTGAGCCCACGCCCGCCCGGTTTCCTGCGGGCCAGGGGCATCTCAGACTCCTCTCTGCCACCAGCAGGCTCTGGGCCCCCACTCTCCCATCTTGCTTGACCCGGCTCTCTGCCCCCCACCCCGCCCCGCTGCCTTTCTACCTTCTCACAGGCCCGTCGGTTCCTCTAGAAAACAGATCCTCTCTCTTCCTTCAGCGCCAAGCTCAGGAAGACCCGCACCCCCGCCCCCGTGCTCGACCCTGTGACCCAGCTGGTGCCCCTACTTTCCCCTGCTGGCTGCATTCCCGTGATCCATTCCTGTGACTACTCAGTTCGTGTCTGTCCCCCTGGAGATGGTGGGGCCGGAGCTGTTACATTTCCAGAGCCCCTCACAGTGTCTGGCACATTATAGGTACCCCCCAAATATGATCAAGTGACCGTCACACATACATACACGCACTCAGGCCAACGAGGGCATAACCCAGACAGGTTTGATACATGGCCATGCCAACCTGACATGCATCCCATGCCCATTCGTGTAGGTGTACGGGTGACAGGAAGGAGTGCAGGACTCAGGTGGGACTGTGGGACCCGGGGGACCCAGGCCGTGTTCCGCAGGAGCCAGCTGAGCCAGGCAGGGGTTCCAGCCCAGCAGTACCATGTCTTCCAAAAACCCCGGTTTCAGTGGAATGGCTCCTGGTTTTTTACTGCTGGGCTGTAATGTCATCTCTGGAAAACAGCAGGGGAGGCCCACGGTGCAGGCTCCCTGCTGGGCAGCAGCGAGGTTGGGGTTGGGAGGAGGAAGTAGTCAACTTCCAGAGGCCGGGTGGGGGCCCAGTGACCAGTGCGGGGGGGGGGGGGGGCGCCATGGCAACCCTGGGGGGATCAGAGAGGCTGGGACAGGGAGGACACATTGGGGCGGGCACTGAGCGTCCCAGGAGCCAGTCCCAGCTCCCCCTCTGCCACCTCCCTGCACCTCCCGTCCCCACTCACTGCTGTCTGACGCCTACATGGCAATACTTGCAAAACTGTGGAGGCCGTGGCTTTGGCCTGCGAGCGGCAGTGGTTGCTGCAGTGGAGACTTGCCGTGAGTGTGTAGATCACAGGACCCCTGTCCTCAGCGCACAGGGCGGGGCGGGGGCTGGAGCAGTTCGAGAGGCCCAGCTTCTCTGCGGGAAACGGGGGCAGGAGGGCGGTGAGTGGAACCAAGGGATCCTCTCTATGGGTAGGAGGACAGGCACCTGTGATAACACAGTAACAATAGTAATAATCATCACAATGCCGCTAACACTTACTGAGCGCCTGCCACAATCAGGAACCGTGGTGAGCACTTGACATGGAGCATCCGGTTTAACTTGGGGCAGGGAAGGACCCCGGCCTTGAGAACACCTCCCTCGGTAGTCTGGAAGCTTCTGCTATCAGGGCCTGATTGCTAAGGCTCAGGCGGCTTCTTCTGCTTATTGGCCATGTTCAAGGTCTGGAAGTTTTTGTTTTGATCGAATTGAAGTTGTCTTACAACTTAGGTTAATTTCCCCTTCACCAGTTTTGCAGGCAGAGATGGTTTCTAGCTGCCTAATTTTAAGACAAGGTGACGTCCTCCACACACACCTTTCCTGGGGGTGGTGCTCTCCTGCCTCATCACCATCAGTCCCTCCTTCAGTCTCACTGAAGTTTGTGCTGCAGTTCAGTCCACGTAACCTGCTGTAGTCTGAAAGAGCCAAGGGAAGCCTGGGTCCCCATCCGTCCCCATGCACGGATGGCCCAGGGCTCTGGCCCGCTCATCCTAACCTCCGCCTCCCCTCCAGCCAAACCCTAAAAGCCAGGTGCAGCGTAAGAGGGCTCCAGAAGCACACCCCGCAGCCCATCCTGCATCTCCATAAAAGTCAGTGCCATTCGTGGGAACGGCCAAGTGGCCTTGCAGATCTAGCCCCTCCGGCCCTGCCTGGCTGCCCCCTGCGCGTGCTGTACCTGCAGAAGCCTCGTGGGCGGGGTTGGAGGAGGGGGCGGGGCCCCTGGAGTGGTCCACGAAGTCTGCGTCCTTCCCAAAGCATTATCAGGCCAAGCGGTGGGTCAGGGTTTCAAATGATTTTATTTTCCGCTATAGACATTTCTATCTTTTCCGGAGAGTCCTGCAGTAATTCACAGCATGTGGGGCATTAAGTCCTAAAGTCTGCAAGGAAGGCCAGACTGACGTGGAGGCAAAAGTCGCTCCATCCATCCTGGGATTCCCTTGAAACACCCATAGAGCAGCCAGCCTGTGGTGGAGGGATTGAGGGCCGTGCCTCCGTGAAGGCCAGGGTCACACACACCCACGCCCTCAGGGTGCTCCCAGTTAGTGTGGGAGATGGACGGCAACCCAATAACCACAAGATGAAAAGTCAAATGACAATGCAGAGAGCAGCCTGGGAGTCTGAGCCAGGAACAGGACCTGACCTAGCCTGGGAGGCCTGGAGGGCTTCCTGGAGGAGGTGCTCTTTGAGGCGAGTGCCGAAGTGCATAGGAGCTGACTAGCAGTAAGGGGAACTCTTCTGGGTGTGTGTTGGAGGAACTCCTGGAGGCAGGTGTGGCTGAGGGGAGGCAGGGATGAGACCCCAAAGCACTCCCCCTCCTGACAGCCACTTCAGGAAGCAGTGGAAGGAAGTCTTCTAAGCTGCAGACATTTTGAAAAGATCTGGCTGCTGTGGGAGGTGGGAGAAGAGGTTGGAAGGGGCCAGTGGGGCTTTGGGGAGACCAGAGAGGCAGCTGGGGCAATGACCCAGATGAGGAGCTGGGCCTGGCTCTGGCCCACATGGGAGGGCCTGGGTTCCGGAGAGAAAGGGAGAGGCCCGTGATATTTCCAGGTGAGATGGGTGGGATTCAGAGGTGGGTTGGGCCTGGATGTGGAAGCAGCAATGGGAGCAATGACTCGGGAGGGTCAGGCTGACGCGGGTGAGGCTTCCTGGGGCCCCGACTGGGGGAGACCCTGAGCTGGGGTCTGAACAAGCCGACAGGTTGGTGGCGTGGCTGGGTGTGGCCAGTGGAGGCATAGGAGTGGCGGAGCTCAGAGCAGGGTCCAGCCTGGGCCAGGCACCCTCTGATGCCTGCTCCCCACCCAGCACTACCCGGGGCCACCCCTTCACTCTCGGGCCTCAGCCACAAGGCCACAGGTAGGAAAAGTCTGGTACCAGGGACGAAATTGGCGGTGCTCATCCTCTGGATGGCCCCGGGGCCCCTGCTGTGCCCGGAAAGGCCCAGGCCACACAGGCGAGCTGGGAGGAGGCTGAGCTCCATCAGTGTGGACTTGCCTTGTTTCTTTCAGCGTAATTAGGTGCTTAATTGCACCACCAGGGCCTGTCGATGCCTGTGCCGACGTGATTATGATTTACAGTCAGCCTGTGGCGTGGGGGTCTCTTCTCCTGGCCTCTGCAATCACACCGGACTTCTGGGCTGCAGGATTTTCTGCCCGAGATGTGAACGATGAAACCCAAGAGGCCACTTCTGCACCCCCTAGAAGCTGGAGCAGGATGATGCAGTCCCTGCCAGAGGCTGTGTCTGAGAAGGGCCGGTGCCCCTAAAGCAGGGAGGGTCGGGGGCCTGGGGAATGAAGGGGGATGGGGGAGAAAACAGACGGAGGTCTCTGGTCGTGGGAGGCTCCCCAGGGGTGTGTCTGAGGCCTGGTTTCTGTCACCAGCTCAGGACCCTGGGCAAATCAGTTCACCTCTCTGAGCCCCCGTTTCCTGACCTGGACGGTGGGCGTCCTCGGCGTGCCTGCGTCACCGAGTTCCTGTGAGGTTTACCTAAGGTGCGCGAGGCTCCAGCGCATCATCTCGCAGGGACCCCGCGCCCCGTAAGCACTAGCTACCAGCACGGCTATTACTGTTACTGATTGTTCGCCTTCCCCGATGGTACTTAAAGGCACAGACTGCGGTGGCTGGAGGGAGCAGTGCCGGTGGCCCTCCCGCCTCGTCCTGTTAGAGACCAGCGGACTGTGGTGCTGGGTTAGGGGGTGAGGTCTGGATTCTCCATGTGACCCTGGGCCCTGTGCAGGCAAGCGCTGGGGTCCAGCCGGTTCACAGCTGCATCGCCAGCTCCTAGCTCAGGGTGGGCGCTTGATAAATGTGTGTCAAATGAATGGATGATCTGGCCCAGGAAAACCAAGGCCAGGGTACTGCGACTTCTCAGGGGCAGAGTCCGGCCTCCAGCACCCCCTGCGTCGTTCCCCATGCCCCTCCTCCTCTCTGGGGTGAGGGAGAGCTTTGCTTCTGAAAGCCACCTGTGTTCGCTGGCGCTGGCAGAGGGGTGGCAGGGTGGGAGGGAGCTGGGGGAAGGGGGAACCTGCCCAGGCCTTGGCGTCCTGGGGGTGGGCCGAGGGGTGGGTGGGGGTGGGCCACGCTCCACACTCCCTCCCTAGGAGAGGCTGCTCCCAGCGCTTCGCATTATTACTCCATTAGCGCCTTGTAGGGTTGACAAATGAAGGATAATTAATATCCGTGAGGGAAACAGATGTTGAGG
Organism: Micronycteris hirsuta; assembly: GCA_004026765.1. Classification (NCBI taxonomy): domain Eukaryota; kingdom Metazoa; phylum Chordata; class Mammalia; order Chiroptera; family Phyllostomidae; genus Micronycteris; species Micronycteris hirsuta. Next base: position 99,054 of record PVJI01002932.1, on the reverse strand, counting down.
TAATTCATTCCCTGCTGCGCATTTGCAACAGCATCCCCTGCTCCCTGAGAGCCTGGCAGGGCCGCAGGGCCTCTCCCTGCCCTTGGTCAGAGGTGATGCAGTCAGCGGGCTGCAGGCCTCCAGGTGGGCCCCGCCCCCACACCAGGAGGGGCAGCTGGAAGGGTTTCCACTGCTGCTGGTGGGAAGTTCTGCCCTGTCCCTCCTCGTGCCTCCTGCTGTACCATAAGCCCGTGTTTTCTTGCTCGGTGGGGGATGATGACCAGCCGGAAATGCTCGGGTTAAGGGAGGATGAGCCAGGCTCCCTGCCGCAGCCCACTTGCCCTCTTCCCTTCTGGAGCCCGGGAAGCACTGCCACCGCCATGGCTCTGCCAGGTCCCGGTGGCCCTCTGTGGGCCTGTTGCACCATTTTGAGGGATAGATCACATGGAGTCAGGCCTGGGCTCAGTTCCTAGTGCTGCCACTCACTGACTCAGCGCCCATGGGATAATCACTCCCCTTCTGGAGCCTTCGTTGCACCATCTCTAAAGTGGGTGTAATCCTGTGTGTGACCTCGACTTAGAAAGCATGGTGTCTGGGGGCCACTTCATTTGGAGAAAGAAAGAACTCCAGTGAGCTCATTCATGCCACAATTTTTATTATTGTTATTATTATTTTATTTACAGGGTACCAGGCCCTGTGATGGTCACTAAGATGAACACAATAGATATTCTTGCCTTCATGGAATTTATAGTTTAGCCAGAGAGAGAGACAAAAATCAAGTCAACTGACAAATCAATTAAATGGTTTTCATATTGTGATGACTGCTATGAAGGAGATAAATGGGTTGTGATGGAAGGCTTCTTGGAGGAGGTGATGTTTGAGAATGAATGGGAGTCACGCAGGTGAAGAGAGATGGGGCACAGCACCCAGGCAGAGAAACCAGCATGTGCAAAGGCCCTGAGGTCAGAAAGAGCTGGACATTTGGGAGGAGATGAGAAGGGACCAGGGAGGCCAGAAGCAGACTCGTGAGATCATTGGAAGTTCCATGCGTGAGTGCCCAGCACAGACTCTGAAACAAGCCTGCAGAGTGAACACAGCCCATGGAGACCGTCCTACTTCCTTCTCATCCTGGCATCCTCACTGTAAGGGTGGTCAGCGGGGACTTCCCCCTCCCAGAGCGGGGGCCTGGCAAGGACAGACCAGCTGATTGTCTTCTCCCACCTGCCAAGGGCAGGAAGGCCAGCAGGGCTCACAGCTGGGCCCCAGGGCTGGAGCCCACTCAGCTCCCACGTGGGCCTGCTGAGCCCGGATGGGAGCAGGCGGTCAGATCAGCGGGAAGGGGGTCACCAACCGGCAGTGGGGAACTGATCTCCGATGTTCCGTCTGGGCGGGGGCTGCAGGAGAGAGGGCACGGAAGTAAGAGGGTCTAAGTACCACGGGCCAGGGGAGTTTTTTCTAACTTTTTAAATTTTGAATTTAAAAGTTAGGCTCACAGGAAGTTGCAAACATAGAGTCCCCTGTAACCTTCATCTAGATTTCCCAGTGACGTATCTTATATAACTGACCAGCTGCCTTTTTATTCTTTTAGGTGAAAAAACTCACAATAGCTTTATGCTCACAGCTGACTTGCCCAAATGCCCATCAGCAGGGGGCCTGATAAACACACTGTGGTGTGCTCACATGATGGAATACTACACAGTAATAAAAAAGAACAAGCAGAGACATGCAACAACATGGAGAATCTCTCTGATATTGTGTGAAGGAAGCGGCACCTGAGAGAGTTGGAGAACAGGCTGAACTGATCTGTAGTGATAGGAGTCAGAGCAGAGTTAACCCCCAGGGGAACAATGAGTGATGAGGGAGGGCCACAAGGGGGCGCTCCAGACAGTTGACAACGGCCCTGCCTTGCTCTGCTTGCGGTCGCACAGGGAAACACTGGAGTAACATTTTATCAAGTGTGCCCTTCACCGTACATAAGTTAAATTGCAATTTTAAAAATAAAATTTTAAAACCCAAAGGAATAAACACAAAGCCAAAGCAAAAGACAAATATCACACACTTGTTTTGTTCCCCAAACAGACATGCATGGTTAATAAAGTCCTGATAGATTTGTGATCAGCCTTTATTTTTTTTAAAGAAATAAAACATTTCGGACTAAGCTAAGAACTCAGCTTGCAGTCCATCCCTGGTCCATAGCCCTCCCCTGGCCTCTGACATGGGGCCGCGTGTTTCTTCCTGCCCGTTTTAAACTTCTGCACACACGAATCTCCCAAACCAGTAGAGAGTGTTGGTTTGTGTGTGTTTACGGAAATGGCACCGCACTTCCTGCGTGTCACTGAGGTGTAACATGCCTGCCGCTAGGCCCTTCCTTTTAACTGCTGTGCTGTATTCCGTTGGATGAACTGACTTTCGCTTATTTATCTGTTCTGTTGATGCACTTCCCAGATGCTTCTACTTTTGTGCTATTTAACTCTGTGTGCCCTTGTGGGAGTGTCTCTGCCCCCCAGAAGTGGACTTTCTCCCTGACTTGTCTCCCTCACCACCTGACAAGCCAGGTCACGGTCTCTCTGTCGCCCCCAGGTGGTCAAGGTGGTGGGCAGTAACATCTCCCACAAGCTGCGCCTGTCCCGGGTGAAGCCCACAGATGAAGGCACCTATGAGTGCCGTGTCATTGATTTCAGCGATGGCAAGGCCCGGCACCACAAGGTCAAGGCCTACCTGCGGGTGCAGCCTGGGGAGAACTCGGTCCTGCATCTGCCCGAAGCCCCGCCTGTCGCCCCGGCCCCGCCGCCTCCCAAGCCCGGCAAGGAGCTGCGGAAGCGATCCGTGGACGAGGAGGCCTGCAGCCTCTAGACTGACGCGTGCCCCGCTGCCTGCCCACCCCCGCCCCCACGGCTGTACAGACTGCTGGACCGCTGGGGACAGGACGGCCCGGGTCCAGCCGGCTCCCCATTCCCGAGACTGCCTGTGGCCACCGCCTGGGCCCTCTGCCCACCACCCCTTTGCTCAGCATGTAAGCCCCGTTCAGCCCTTCCTTTTCAGATCCCTGAGGTGACCTGGCTTGGAGGAGGTAGCCCTGGGCACCCAGGGGACAGCCACCCTGGACACGGGGACGGGACACCATGCTGGGGCCAGGCTGCCCCCTTCTGTCGCCGGCTTCAGTGGTGTCCAGTGTTTTGCTTTGCTTGCTTGCCCCCCAATCCTGTCCCTAGCCGGGGCCTCCCAGCCTTACTCTCCCTCCTTCCCACCATCCCCCACTTGGACCTGGGGGTGTGGACCACGACCCCTCCCCGAATCTGGACTTGGATCTTCTGAGCAGAGCTGGGGCCTCTCCCCTGACGGAGGGATGGGGCAGAGCTCCCAGGAGAGCCTTGCTCTGGGGCTGCGGCCCATGAGAAGGGCCACTCCCAGGGGCCCTGGGAGGACAGGGAGTCGTCCCACTGCCTCCTGGCGGGTCAGTCATGTTCAACCTCCTTATACCTAAGACACAGTTCCCTGTCCACCCTCAGGGGCGGTCGGGGCACCGGGAACCTCTGCCCCATCACGCAGAGGGCCTTCCCCCTCAGCCTCTGTGGCCCCATGCAGAGTTTTGCACCAGCAGGACCCCTTTGAGGGTCTTTGAGGCTCTCCCAGGAGCCCCCTCTGCCAGCTCCCAGCCGCCTAGCCCCCTCTTGGGTTCCATGCCAAGTCCACCCAAGGGCCTGGGGCTGTTGGGAACCAAGGAACCCCAGTACCAATCCCCTCACAATTCCTGATCAGGGGGATACCACCCCTGGTGATGTGTAAATATTTCTATTGGGCCCAGCACTCCCTCAGAACTGGCTCAAGCCTCTGGCCACCCCTCAGCAATGCCCTGGGGGGAGTGGGAGAGGCCAAGGGCTTTGCCCAGGGGTGTGTGGGTAACCCTGTGTACATGATTCAGTCCGTGACTACCAGCCAACCTGAATAAAGCGGTTTAAAGAAACCTCTGGGCGGTGTCTTTTTGGAGCATTTGTGTCTGAGAGCAGTGCAGTGGGGGAAGGGAGAGTGGAAGGGGGAGGGCGTGGCCAGCCCACACCCATGCCTCACTCAGCACCATCTGACGCCTGCTTTCTGCCGCCAACACAGACCAAGAGCTGCCGGGGCACAGGGAGGGGGCGAAGGGAAACCAGCCTTGGTCCCGCACTGGGCACTCAAATTATTCTTCGATTTTGAGGTAATCCCTTGTACAGAAGAGTGCGCATAGACATGTTGACACTGTTTTGTGAATAAGTTATAAAGCAAATAAAGGTGGGCCACCGCCAACCAACAGCATCCTGGAACAGACTCCTCAAGTCCCGCCCACCTGTCTCTGACCCTGGGCCCTCTCCTATCTTCTTGAACTTCACACATGGACTCGTTCCATCTCTATTCTTGGTGCACCACTGTAGTTATGACGTTCATCCATGTTGTCACATGTCTTTCATTTGTCCAGTTTTATCACTGTGTAGTAGTCCATTGCAGAAACAGCCTACAACTTACCAACTTACTTATCCATTCTACTGGTGACCAGAACCCGCGTTCCCACCCCAGCGCTATTATTACCAACCACAGAGCCACGACCCTTCCAGTCCATGTCTCCGACTCCCCGGGTGGGTTTGCTACGTTGGAGGGTTAGGCACCGGTTGCTCTCTAGGAATCTTGTTTTCTCCCATGAGGTGTCACCATCCCCTTATCGCAGCCAAGGAAACAAGCTCAGAGAGGCTGAGTAGCTCACCCAAGCTCACACGGTTGAACTCTGCTCTGCTGGCCTGGACCCTCCCCAACCTTCTTCCATCAAGCCCTGGGCTTTGGACTCTCCTGGGCTCATCCCAGAGGAGGGTCCCACCCCCCGGGGTAGTGCTGAGGATCTGCCTGGACGTGTGTGGGTCTGGGGCTCTCAGGTCAAGCCCTGGTAGCCAGTGTGGCCAGCTGTGCAGAAGCCACAGGTGCCACTCACTCCCACCGAGCCTGGGGCAACTGCCTGTCCTGAGCTCCCCCGCCAGCCAGATGGAAGGGGCCTCCCTCAAGCGCAGACACTGGGAATAATGACTGATGCCGGGTGAGCACGAAGCGGGTCCCGGCCTGCGCTGATGGCCACAGCAACCCCGAAGGGTGGCATATATCCTCAGTTTCCAGACGAGGAAACCGAGGTTCAGAGGAGGGCAGGTTGGAGGACGGACGAGTGGATGGATGGACGGGTGAGGAAACGAGCCAACCAGGCCAGGACAGAGGCGGGGCTCCGGGCCCGTTGCAGAATCCGGGCGTCCAGGGCTGGATGGGCAGTCGACGACCCGTGGCCCTCGGGCCAGCGGCCAGCCGTTACTCAACAACCACGGTCCCCACTACCTCCAAGACAACGCTGAATTACAGAACTGCTGGAGCACATCTTCACCTTGCTTTTACCTTGAAGGTAATCCAGTGCGGTTTCCAGTGCTGGCTTTGGACATACATTCGGGGTGTCCTGTGAATGTTTTAGGGTGCTCAAGGCTTATTGATGAGGCACCCAAACCCTTCAGTGTGAATGCCCGTCTCAAGTGGGCCCCCTCCAAACCAGGGTCCAGGAGGATGCCTACTCCGTGCCTTAAAAGAAGAAAAAAACATTTCTAGAAAGAAGCAAAACACATTTCTAGAAAGAAGCGTGTTTTAGCCACATCATGCACAGCCCTGAAAGCCAGCAGGTATGGCATTTAAGGGGGGGACTTTGGCCGCTGATAGACATGGGTTCCAGTTTCAGCTCTGCCACTTACAGGGTGTGGCTGGAGGTCCGCCTCCGCTCCCTGAACCTCCAAATTTCCTTGCAGAATTTAATGGGGGGGGGTGGGGGCTGTGAGCTCAGCATCTGACACACCCAGGCTGCTCTTATCCATCAACATGGGGGGTGGGGGGTGCAGGGCTCGAGAACCCGCACTGCCAACGAGTTTCTCTGCACAAGAAAGTACGTGAGCTGCCGGATGACACGCGTGCACAGCAAGTTGTCTGAAAAGACAGCCACCAAGTGAGAGCTGTGGTCACTTGTGAGGAGCCGGATAGAAGGAATACCCCATCAGGCTGAGTATTTGTCAAGGGCGACTATCCTATCACTTGCTACATATACATATCTAAAGAACGCCAACCAGGAAACCAAAGAACACAAAGCGGGGGAAATGGAAGAACGCCAAGGTTGGTGGCGTTCCGGGTACGTGCGCCGTGCGGCGTCCGAGTCCCGTGGACTGGTCCTGTGGACTGGGTCCCCTCCTCGGGTGACGAGAAGCGTTCTCCTGAGGAAGCCCTTGCGGACGTCTGTCCGTGGAGCACACCCTGGAGCCAGGCCCACCCGTCCCTCCTCCACTCTACTCCTCCACCCTCGTCCCCCCCCCACCACATCCCTTAATTTAGTCCTGATTTAGTCTAAGTCACCTCAATCCTTTGAAAAGACCCCTGGTCTCAGAAAAGACTCACCCACTCCCAGCCCAAGGGCGGGAATCGTGATGAACCTCAGCTAGGGGCTCTTCACCGGGAGTTCACAGATGACCCCGGCCAAGGGCCAAGGACAAAACACTGGCATTTGCAAACTTGCACGGGGTGGGGCGGGGAGAGCAACGACCTTTTAGTTTCCGCTGACCTCCAGCTGAGTTACCATCTCTGTCCATGATGAACGAGAGAGACAAAGCACAGGGGCCTGAGCAGCAGCTCGGGACTCGTCACCGGTGGAAAGCACGGCTGTCCTCACGGCACAGGACAGTTCTCACCGGCATCTCCGACTGTCGTGGACACTTGTCCCCGCCTTCAAGGTGGCAGTGGGCATTACATCTGCTGCTAGATGTTGTTATTTAATGTGCTAATAAGGAAGCAAGTTTACTCCTATATCACACTTTAAAATAAATTTTTGGAAAGTCATATTCCAATATAATTGGTTTTGTAATCCTATCATTTTATGTCATGGGGCCCGTGGCTGTGGCCAGACCATGAAAGGGGCCCGTGGAACAGGAATAGTGGGGGACGGGCCCCGCTCTGAGCCGGGGCCAGGAGTTCCGCTATCCCCGCCTGGGATTAGCTTTGGAAGTGCCATGTGACCCAGGTGTCAAATTCACAATGACATGCCAGGGGATATCTGCTGGAGGGAGAGGGGTCTCTCCTGAGAAAGGTTCCTTAAACGAAGAGACAGGAAGACACACTTTCTTCCTCTGCTTCTTAGTGCCTGACACGAGACCTGGAATGTCTTCTGCCGCTGGGCAGCCGTGGAGGGGACAGCTGGCTCAGCTGAGATGCAGAAGCGGCCGATGGGGGAAGCCTGGGCCTTGGACACTGCGGTTGACCTGGCGAGCTAGCCAGGCCTGGAACCTCGCTACCTCTGGACTCCTGTTTTCAGCCAACAGACCCCTTATGATTTAGGCTGGTGGGGTCAGTTGTCATTTGCTTGCAGCCAAGAGCGCCTCTCCAGTCCACCATGCCAGTCTCACCCTGATGCTTTCCGCGCCTGTCCTGCCATCGGGGTGACGAGGAGAAACGAGCCAGTGCCTCCTCCCCCCGGCCCTTCTGTGGCTTTGTCAGACCCTTGCTCCTTGAGGCTGAGCATATTCAGGCCCTTCAGCTGGACTCGAAGGGCATGGTGTTGAGGCCTGATCTTGCTCTCACACGTACGTCTCTCTAGGTCAGCGGTTGTCCAACTTTAGCACGCACCAGAACCATGCCCCTGTGCATTAACTAACGTCAACTTGTGCGAACACACGTTTCCAGCTCTCGCCCCCATGGTGCAATAGGGCTGGAGTAGGTCCCTGTAATCTGCATTTCTAATGGATTCCTGTAGGATGCTGATGCTGCTGGTCTTGGGGACCACAGTTTGAGAGCCACTGGGCTGGGTCCCTACGAAAGCATGGCTCCCCAAAGTGAAACCGCTGCTCGAGACGGAGTTCGATCGGTGCCGAGCAGAGCAGAACCATCGCCTCCCTCGACGTCCGTATGATCCCGGTGCAAATCACAAACTGCTTTTTCACACTGCCACGCGCTATGCTGCCAAAACTCTGAACACCCGTATATCCATGTGGCTCCTAATCTCTCCCCCATTCCACAGGATGGAAAGTATCCCTTCACGAACGCTTACCATGTGCCAAGGGCTTGAAGGAATTATCTCAGCTAATGCCAATGACAACCCTGGAAATGGTCACTTCTCTATTTCTGGGGAGACTGATGCCCGAAGAAGTAAAGGAAAAAAAAAACTTCCCAAGGTCACCCAGCTGGTAAATAAATGAGGGTGCAGGATTAGAGCTGGGTTACAGAGCTCTGTAATTAAGAACTCTCCTCCTGCTGAACAGCATCTATTAATCAGCTGCCCGTTGGGGCCCAAGACAAATTTACCTAATTGCACCTCATCCAGCTCATTTCTCTTTTTCGTCTACAAGGTCATCAGATGTGATTTTTGTCAAATGTCCCAGGTTTCTTGAGCCTCCAATATCTCTTTCCCCTGAAACTCAGCCCTTTCGCTGCCCGACTCTTGCCTCCAAAGGAAGAGAGAGCTGCCTGCTGAGCTGCATTGGGACCCACGTGAGTTCGGTAAGCCGAAAGTGTTAACCGTGGGCACATTTTAACTAAGGCCATTTTCTAGGCTACAGCTCCCAAATGTTCCAACTTAATATGCACATGTCCCCCACGTGATTTAGGGTGTGCTGGGCCTTTATTGTTCTGGTTGCTGTTATGTTGATTTAGCCCACAGCATTGTGGTTAATAATTCAGTAAGCAACCTTATTTTTTAATTTTCCTTTGTCCGTCCTCTCGCCTCATCCTTTCCCACGTTAAGGGATTTAGGCCTGCGTGAACATTTAATCTGATTAACGACCAATCCTTGAAGACCTGTAGCTGCAAAAGGAATCCATCCAAACGCTAGGGAAGGCTTTAAATTCGTGAGTTTTCACCTTCCTGTGGGAGTGTGGGTTTCATCATAGAGAAATACATCGACTCGCTCTATCTCCAGCAGTGCTTGCTGCACCATGTTCTAGTTCTCCTGACATTAACATTGTTAGACCGATTTTCCTTGGTTGGTATTCAGCTGGTGTCTTTTTCTGTCTTATCTGTGACATTTCTGTGTCATTGCCTTTCTAACACAGCTTATAGCTGGATTCCGATTTTTAGAAACGATCTGATGGTCTCTGTCTTTAACAGGTAAATTTAATCCATTTATATTTATTGTGATTACTAATTTATTTGGACTTATTTCCTACCATCTTATTTGTGTATGTGTGAGTCTTGGGTTTTATATTGCCACGCGGTTACTTTGGGGGGTGGGGGAAGCGCATGTGGTTACTTTATTTGTTTTTTTTCTTGACTTTTGATGGATAGTGTTTTTAACCCCCCACCCCTTTTCCTCCCCACTGATCTGAAGGCTGTAAATCACATTTCCTTAGCAGTTTCATTTTAATTTTTTTTAAAGATTTTATTTATTTATTTTAGAGAGAGGAGAAGGGAGGTAGACAGAGAGGGAGAGAAACAGCAATGTGTGGTTGCCTCTCACATGGCCCTCACAGGGGACCTGGCCCGCAACCCAGGCATGTGCCCTGACTGGGAATCGAACTGGGGCCCTCTGGTTCCCAGCCTGCGCTCAATCCACTGAGCTACACCAGCCAGGGCTCATTTTAATTTTTAACGTGAAAGTCCTTAACTATATATTTCCCTAACAATAGACTTAGTATATCTATTCTTCTCTCTACAAGGAAACCTCTTTAATACAGCGTAACTACCAACTCAACTGCCCCCACCGTCTTCCTTATTATTACTTAGAATTTTACTTCCACTATTTATCACAAATTCATATTTATATAGTCAGAAATTAGTTAGATTTACCAACATATTTGGCCAATGTCCGCACTGAAAGTTTTCCTTCTTTCACTCCCCCTTTTGCCGACGCGCATGCTTAGCGATACTCTCAGGGAAGGCGCGGGTGGTAAACTCTCTCAATCCGTGAACGTCTGCAAACACCTGCAACTCGCCCTTTTCCGCTGTCCACCTGGCTGTGCACTGAGGTAGGCGATCGTAACTCCCCTCTGCACGGTCAAGCATTACTTCTCTGTCTGCCATCCATCGCTACGGCTGAGAAATCTGCTGTCAGTCCAACCGGCATTCCTTTGTGGGCGACTTTCTTTTCTTGTGACTCTTTAGATTTTTCTGTCTCTTTGACATTCTGCTACACTGTTACAGTGTTTCTGGTGGAGATTTATTTTTAAGCATTTCGTTCAGCCCACGGAAAGTGTTTTCCATCTCAGGACTTTCTTTTGGTTCTGAAATACTCTGTAAATATTGTGTAATGGATAATGTACCCTCACTACATCCTCTATTCTGTCCTGGAACTTCTGTTACACTTATGCGGCCATCTTTCAGTCTGCTGACCACGTCTTCACTGCTCTTTCATCTTTTCTGTTTCTTTATCTCTCCGTGAGGTTTTCTGCATGAATTACTCAGGAGTATCTTCCAATTCACTGATTGTCTCTTCAACTGTGTCTGATTTAGGGTTTATCCTATTTGAATTCACTTTTTTAAAGAAGATTTTATTTATTTCTAGAGAGAGAGGAAGGGAGGGAGGAAGGGAGGGAGAAAAAGAGGGAGAGAAACATCAATGTGTGGTTGCCTCTCACGTGGCCCCCACCAGGGACCTGGCCCACAACCCAGGCATGTGCCCTGACTAGGAATTGAACTGGTGACCCTTTGGTTCACAGCCCACATTCAACCCACTGAGCCACACCAGCCAGGGTGTGAATTCACTTTAAGAATGATATTTCTCATTCTTAGGACTTCTTATGGCTTCTTTTTCACATCAACAGTCTCTATCTATTTTTATTTCATGACTTTTTTCTTTTTACAGGTCATTCCTTTCTTTGTTTTTATTAGGGTCTTAAACTTATTGTAAAGTCATTCCCAGCTGGCTCTATTATTTGCACTTATCACAAGTGAATTTGTCTGTTAAGGAGCTGAGTTTTTGGCTGCCTCTCCTAGTACCAGTTTTCTTCATGTGCTTTAGAATTTTGGTTTGCAGGATGACGTTGAGAGGAATTTTCTGTCCACTTTCTTCCTTTGCACTGGTGTGAACCCAGACCCTCAGGGCCCTAGACGCAAACCGGGCTTCCTATTGGCAGCTCAGGATTCTCAGTTTTGGGTGACATCGGAGATGTCCCCGATGCAGTTGATGAGTCAAGGTGGCTTGGTTCAGGCCCTAATTGCCAGACCTGCACCGCTCCCATTCCCTAAGGTATGGCTTCAAGCAGTGAGTCTGACGCTAGAGTTCCAGTTCTCAAAGAATCCTTCGGTCCCCGTTTCCTCCGCAGGCCCTGAGCTCCTGGTCACTTCTGCCTGTGTGCGGACCGAGAGGCTTCAGCTTCCACTGCGTTTGTGCTTCTGTTTCCTCTCTGTGTCAAAGAGAAGCTTGTCCATTTGTGAGGTGGGGGGCTCTGTCATTTTATTTATGTAAGCCTATAACTTACCTATTATTGCAGTGTATACACAAAGGTTATTTTTTCCCACCAATTCATGACCATCTAACTTTCCTTATGTCAGTTTTATTGAGGTATGATTTGTACACAATAAAAGCAGCAATTTTCAGTGTATAATTCAGTAAGTTTTGACAAATAGCTAGTAATCAGCATTACAATCAAGAAAACTTTCATCCCCTTCCATACTTCCCTGCGCTGCTCGGCTATCAACGCCCTTTCCCAAACCCCAGCCCCATATCACCACTGATCTGCTTTCGACAGATGAGTTCTGGCTTTCCTGGAATTTCACATAAATTGAATCAGACAGCATTCACCCTTTCGTGTGTGGCTTCTCATACTAAGCATAGTGATTCTGAGATTTATCCGTGGTGTGTGTCCAGTACTTCACTCTTTCTTACCGTTGAGCAGGATTTTGTTGTGTGGACGCATCGCAATCTGTCTGTTTTTCTATTGGTGAACATTGGACCTGTTTCTAATCTGAGGCTATGGTGTGTAAGTTGCCACGAACATCCATCTACAAGTCTTTGTGTGGATGCGCTTTCATTTCTCTTGGATAAATGTCTAAAAGAGGGATTGCCGGGCAGTTGGGCAGTATGGTCAGTGTACGTTTAACTTTATACCTACCTTCCAAACTGTCTTTACAAAGTGGCCGGACCATTCTGCGCTCCCTCCTGCAATGTAGAGGAGTTCTAGCTGAGGAGCAGAATTTTTGAAAGCGTGAACTCAGAGCCATCTTGACCGGAGGTGACTGTAAAGACACTTCAGGACGTACGCCGAGCTGCAAAATGCCGGGAGCGGTAATGAAGGCTCTGCGAGGGCACAGACACCACGGGCCCTGCTTGCTCCTGCGTCCCCCGTGCTGAGCGCAGGTCTCGGCCCGCGGCAGGCACTCAATGAGTAAATCAATGAATAAAGATTTGTCTCTGACAGACAGCAGCAGTTTATAAGGGTTGGGTCAAATTTGGGGCCTCTTGCCTGTTAGTTAACCAAAGGGAGTTTTTTGGGGCTCTCTGTTCTCTTTCCTAAATTTCACAAGACCCTTGTTTGAAACTAGTTGGCATTTCTACCCCATTACTGTGAGATTAACCACCCCTTCGGCCAAGCTTCTCCTTGCAGCCCAAGACAGCCACTCGCCCTCCCAGCACTGGGTCTGCACTGCAGCCAGCGTAGAGGGGGAAAGGGAGAGAAGGGGACACACCCTCTCTTTAAGGGTATGTGCTTCAAGTTGAAGGCCTTTCTGCTTATCTGTCCTGGGCCAGAACTCAGTCACATGGCCACATGTAGCTGCAAGGGAGACAGGAACACGTGGTTTTAATTCTGACCAGCTGTGTGGCTACAGGAATACCAGGCTTTTTTTACTTAGAAGAAGAGCAGGAGAGATATTGGATCACTTCTAGTAGGCCCTCCCCTTAGCCTGATTCTTTTGCCTTAAACCCCGGGCACTTTGAGCTCAATATGTTATACTATTTGGGAAATTTGTTTATTCCTCAACTCCAGAGAGCACCTTTCAATTCACTACCCACCCCAGAAGCCACTCTCACTCAGCACTGCCCAGATCAGCCCCCACCCCCGTCCAGCCCCCCCTCAAACCCTCCCCTCACTCCCCAGCCCCACAAGGTTGTCTGCTCCAGCTCCAGGGCTGGGGAGCAGCCCAAGGGCAATGCACTCAAAGAAGGGGGGTTAATGATGGGCTCTGTAGACCACCTACATGGCTGACCTCCCTGGGACCTGAGTGGCTGCCTTCTGGGTGATCTGCCTGAGGAAGCCCTGGTGGGTCCCATGGCTGAGTTGGTGCAAAGAGCTGAGTCCCCTCAGCTGCCTTTCCCACCATCCATCAGGTTTGGTCTCCAGGAAATTTAGAAGCTTACAGGGGATGGGGCATGCCTCAGACCAGTGTGTCCATTACAGTCACCATTAGCCACGTGTGTCTATTTAAATTTGAGTTATAACAATAAAATAAAACATTCGCTTTCCCAGTTATACCAGCCACATTTTGAGGAGTCAGTAGACACCTGTGGTTGGCGGCTACCGTATTGGATGCACATACAGAACATTTCCTTCATTGAAGAAAGTCCTATTGAACAGCACTGCCCAGAGGAAAGACATCTCAGGTTGTATTAACAGAGGCAGATTACCAAGAAGGAGGCAGGTAATGGGACTGGTTTACACTGTGCCAGGCAGAGCCCAGCTGGGCCACCTTGGTCCATGGGTTTCACACTCTGCAAGGGAAACAAATGAGAGAGAGCAAGGGGTTCAGGCAAGGGCCACCAGGATGCAGAGGGCTGGAAATGTCGCTGTGTCTTGTCTAAAGGATGTCTGAGCATTGGTTCCTCCAGAAGCAGGTGCTGGGACGAAGAATTAAGGGCATGTAGTTTACCTGGGAGGTGATCCCAGGTAGGACCTGTAGGGAAGTGGGGGAAGTGAAACAGGGAAACCCTTCACGGTCAGGCAACTGCACACTGTGAACACGGAGGTGGGGGCCCGTCCTGGCGTGGGACTCTGGGAGCCAGTGTAGATAGAGCACGCAGCTCAGTCGCCCTGCCCGAGGGTGGGGGGAGCTGGGGCTTTTATTCATCAGCATTCATCAGTCATTGCTGAGGGCTGCTCCCAGGGTGTTCATTTTCCCAGGACTTCTGGCCTGCCCAGTATGGAGACAGAAGGCCTTCCCTACTTGTAGAAGGTCCTCAGGCAGAGAGATGCAAATATCAGGCAGCCGGAAGTTGGCTGGAGCACATTGGGATGGTAAGACCTGAGGGATATGGGCCGGGCACTCGGCACTGTGTGCTATGACAGAGTAAGACCAACATGTCTGACCCCCGGTCTCCTCTCTCTCTCTCTCTCTCACACACACACACATACACACACACACACTCACTCCTTACATACCTCTCACACTGGCCTCTTCCTTTCCCTCAGACTCACCGTGCTCCCTCCCACCCCAGGGCCTTTGCATATACTGTTTTTTTTTTGCGTCTGGAACACTCTTCTACTCCTTCCCATGCATTTTTATCCAGTTCAGTCCTACTTATTCTTCAGATCGTGGCTCCAACATCCCTCCCTCTAGGTGCCCTTCTCTGAGGGACACCACAGCCCCACCCAGGGACAAGATCCTAGCTTCCCGTCCTGTAAGTGTGTCATTATATGTTTGAGAGGTTAGCTGAGTAACGCTGTCTTCCCCAGGAGACTGAAGACGGGATCTTGTTTGTCTTATTCACAGTGACACATAGTAGGTCCTCCAGAAATGCCAGTTTCGGTGAATGAATGAATAAACAAATGAATGAATTCCAGTCAGGTTGACTATGACTCCCAGTAGCCAGAGAGGGAATTTACCAGGGAAAGACCCCAGGAGGAGGAGGCTAATTAGCAATTCATTAGGATCCATTTTCACGTCTGTAGTCGATGCTAATCACTTGTTTGTTTAAAACAGAAAGTTCTGCACTCATTAAATCCATTAGTAAATGAAAATGTTTCTCTGGGAAGTCTGGCCTCCCACACTGGAGTGTAAATTCAAGGGCCTCACCCCTCTTTTGGATAGACCCGCCAGAAGCCAGCAAAGCCCCTGCTCACCAGCTGAAAATAGCCAGTCCTCCCTCCCTCAAAGCAGGACCTGAGGAATCTGCCTCCTCAACTCTCTAAGTTCCTGCCCCTGCGAATGGGCACGATGTTCAATTTCATGGCCAGCTGTGAAGATCAGAGGGAGCTGCATGGCCAGGAGTGTCCGCTCACACCTTGGTGTTATCTTTCCCGTAGCCCACAGTGGGTCTAACTTGAGAATGTCACTACCCAGCCACAATAGTCCCCCTGCCCCCTAACCTGACCGCTGTCTTGAACTCCACTGGTTTTTTTAACAAACAGGCTCCTCTCTCCTTATAACCAGCCCGTTTAGAGGCTGCTCCCAGACCACACTGCGCTCACCCTTGCCTTGCGTTAGCTCAGCGAATCCAAGCGGCAAGACCAAGCAGGCAGCCACCATTATCTGCATTTGCAATGTGGAAGCTGGGGCTTACAGAGAAGAGGCACTGGCCCGGGGCCTCTCCTCTGCCCCACGTGGAACAGCCTGCTCCCGGGGGCTGCCTCCGATCCTTGGGACGGAAATGGCTGCTCTCCCCAGCCTGGCTCCCTCAGCGGGCCTCACTCCTCCTCGTGTCCTCGGGGACCTGGTGCTCTGCGGAGATGCAACTGCCACCTCTGCCCGAGCGCTAATACAGACTAGGCTCCGTGCTTTCCTTTCGTGCATAAGATCATTCAGTTCTCACAAAAATCCTACGGGGCTGAACTATTATTATCATCCCCACTTCATGACGAGGAAACTGATTGCCGAGGTCGCATGGCTGGTCAGTGTGGCACTGAGACAGTCTGCCTTCAGGGCCCGCGCACTTCCCCTTTGGGAGGACTGTTCTGTCCCCACACGGGCCTCAGGACAGGCGAGGGGAGGGCTGGGCAGTGGCCTGGTAAGGATGAGCTCCGCCCTGCATGCACTCGGAGGCCTGCAGAAGAGCCCCGCAGAGCCACTTCCCCAGGGGCAGCACCACCAACCCATTCCTCAGGCACCTCCTGAGTGCCCACTGGAAGGAAGCAGGGCTCCGGCCCACCTCTGGGGCATTGAGCAGACCAGCCTCCCTCCCCCAAGCTTCGTCCTTTTCTTCAGTCTCCTTGCTGAGTGAGCCTCGGGATACGCCGTTCCCTCTGCCCAGAGGGACCCTTCCCTCAGTGTCTAATGAGCAAGTACTGCAAAGCTAGCTTAGGCGGCTGCTCCTCCACGAAGCCTCTTAGTTTCCTTTCAGTTCGACCTCTGTGCTGCCATTTGTACCTCTAAGGTATCGTCATTGTCACCGTGATGACCAACTCCCAGAGAGCACTGCCCAGGGGCCAGGCCCCGGGTCTAATTCTCACCATGCTCTCAGGGAGAGATTCTCTTTATTCCCATTTCGTCAGGTCTCAGAGCGATGAAGAGGCTTGCCACGGCAGCAGGGTCAGAATTCACACCCAGGCTGCAGCTTCAGAGGCGTGCTGCTGGCTGCTGCCCCGGCCCCTCCCAGCACAGGCTTTATGGCGGCCTTCTTATGACGGCTTGCCTTGTTCAGCCCTCCTCTGAGCCTCACTCCTAGGAGGCTGTGCTGTGTCCCTTTGTCTCTGGGCTTGGCACGTAGAAGGCCTGGAAAAATACCTGCTGAGTCTCCAACCCGCAGATTTTGGATCCTGCTGTCCAAACCCTGGTGCAACTGGCCATGTGACTCCTGATGTGATGTTAGCAGCCTCGGGTTCAAAACCTACCTTGGTCCCTTTACCTCATGCTTTTGGGCCCAGCAATGGCTCCATCATCCTAATGAGAGGAAGGTGCAAGCCTCAGCCCTGTCCAAGGTGCTGAAGATGCAGGTATGAGAGGGGCCCCTCCCCGGGGGAAAGGCTGTAAGCCCCAGACAGGGCTGTGGTGGGGACTGGGACACAGGGCACTCGGCGGGGTCCCTGAACCCTGCCTGGGGAGTCAGGAAAGACTCTGAGGCTCAGCCTGCTCCTCTCAGGGTCCTAAGGGGCTTGAATGAGCTGGAGCATGAATGGCGATCATCTCCCTGCATGCACTCAGAGGCCACGGGGTGGCCGCCCGCACAGCACACGGCCCGTCCCTGAAGGGCGTCCTCTTTGCCTGTTGGATTAAGTAATGCTCCTCTCCCTGCAGCCCTGGGTCTCTCTGAGAAACGCAGAGTGCAGGTGAGGGGACCAGACGACGTTAGGCTCCTAACATCGAGACGCGTGTACCATACCATTTTAGACTCACAAATGCCTTATATTTAGTCACAAACAATTCTGCCAGTAACCTACATATGTCTATGGCTAAAACATGTATAATGGGTATAACGTCAAAGAGTTCTCATCACGGATCCTGTTACCCTTCCGAGCGGATGCCGCTTGGTTGCCCTTTAGGAGAATTCCACACACGAAGTGCCCGTCCCCCATAAGCAGCACCGTTACCACCGCTGCTCTGCTCGCTTGTTGCTCGAAGGCTGTATCTTGGACAGAGGCCCAGAGAGAACTAGCTCTTTCTTTTTCAAGGCTACGTGGCCCTGAATTAGCTGGGCCTGTCTGGATGGGCCTTTAGGTGGTTTTCAATCTTTTATTCATGCAAACAATGCTTCAACAAACATTCGATTCATCATTTCTGCACGTGGACAGGGAAATTCCACAAAGCAGGACTGCTGAGTCAGAGGCTGTGTGCATTTTAAATCCTGAGAGCCATGACTGTTTTATTTATTCATTTTGTTACGTCGGTGTAACATTCAGGGTGAGGCAAAAGTAGGTTGTAGTGGTGAGTATTGAAACACAGTTTATTCCTGTGTTACTATTTGTTAATTATTGTATTAATTTCCATAGGAACAGCTGTAAGCCTGCTTTTGCCCTGCCCTGTAGTTCTTTTAAGCGGTCCATCCTTCCTCGCCCCCGAGCAGCTCCTCCAGCTTGCTGTTTAATTCCGCATTGACTTTTAGGAAATAGTCAGCAGTGACACTGACGACTCCGGTCTGGAGTTTCCGAGTTGGGAGGGTGTCGTGGGGCGTGTTTCAGTCTCCTCTGGGTGCATGTTCAAGTCCTGTGATGAGGTTATTTCCAATCTCTGGCTTCCAGTCTCTTGAGATATTAATGTAAGCATGAGGCATGCTGCCGGGCATTCAGTGTTTGTGAGTTTCTGTAAAAGAAACGTGACAGCGAACAGCCTAGGCGTGTGCATCTTCGCGCATGTGAGTATTAAATTCTTAGAGGCAGATTTGCTGGTCGAAAGGTATGCTCATTTAAATTTGACAGTTACTGCCAAATTAACCTCTAAAGAGCTTGTACCACTTTGCACACCCTTTCCCCCCACACACTTGCCAACACGTCATTATCCAATCACAGATGTTTTAGAGGCCAAGAGACTGATTCTTTCAAACTGCCTAGCAAACGGGGAAACTGAGGGCTGAGGGGAGGGAGTGCCCAAGGTCATCTGTGAGCTGTGGCACAGTGATTCTCATTTGTGGCCTTCTGGCCTCTTCCAGGGAACTGGGCATTGTCCTGGGTGGAATGTGTGAGCACCAGGTGGGGTCCATGAGTGAGGAGGACGTGAAGATGGGGTGAAGGGGAGGTGGGGTGCACTGAGGTCTGTCTACGCCACACCTCTGCCTTGGGGAATGCAACATGTTTTATTTCATGAAGAAAAACTTCTGACCGGCCTCGCGTGAGTGGCTCAGTTGACTGGAGCATCATCTCGTACGCCAAAATACTGTGGGTTCATTCCCAGTCAGGGCACGTACGTAAGCTGTAGGTTCAATTCCCGGTCGGGGTACATACGGGAGGCAACCGATCATTGTTGCTCTCACACATCAATGCTTCTCTCTCTCTCTCAAACCAATAAAAACATATCCTCAGATGACAGAGAAAAATTAAATAAAAAAACTTCTGACTCTTCTCCACTACTTCCACCGCCTCCCCCAGCCCCTCCAACTTCCTTTCCCTTGGAAACGGTCTCAGCGATTCTGAAAGGTGCTCTCCTTACTCCCGAGCCGCCTGTGTGGGAGGAAGCTGAGGACGTGAGGGTACTGGCTGAGAGAGCGGGTTGAGACCCAGGAGCTGCTGTGCAAGAAGAATGGCAAATTATACAAGGAGGGAAACCGGAATGGGGTGGTGGAGGCAGCCATACATCAGTGCCTTTTAACCCCTTCCGGCTGCAGATGCAGGCAGCCCAGACGGATGCTGGGGGACGGCTGCAGCGAGAGACGTTTTCATAAACGGTGTGTGCGGGAGGCTTTGGAGGGAGGACCCCCGGCTCCCTCCTTGCCCTTTGCAGACAGGCTTTATACTCCGGGTAGAACTGTTGGAAAAGGTGGAAGAGCTCCTCATCTAGGAAATGATTCCTGTGGGAAATCAGGCTGCTTTTCAAGCATAATTTGAAAGGCTGCTGCCTCCAAACTTCAGTGGTGGCGGGGAGCCGGGGGGTGGGGGTGGGTGGAGAGAAGAATGCCATTTATAAAGCAATCAGCACTTCCACAGAGTCAGCCATCACTCAGAATTATTTTCTGAAATTTGGCCTCTATTCCTTCCTCTGGAGGAAAGGCAGTATGGGCCCTGCTTCCAATCAAGCCCAACGCAGAGGCTGAGCTAAGTCACACAAAGGGAGAGGGGCCCGCGCCGTTCATCCCAGCTGGAGCTGCGGGAAATTATTTCCAGGGCTCCGCCACTCTCCGAACGAGCCGGAGGAAGCCTCATCAGAGGTTCCATTCATCTCACTTCTTACTTTTAAACTTTAAAGAACATATTTATGTGCCTCAGGTTGCTCATGAACCACGGCATGTCAAACAGTTTGGGGTTGATGGAAGAGGTACATTCCCTCGTCCTGGGACTTTCAGAAACACATTTGCATCGCCAGTCTCTCTCTCCCTTCCAATTTCTCCTGTACGCCGCCATGAGATGAATATTCTTAAAATGCTGCTTTCACTGCATCACTCATCTGCTCAAGAACCTTCCAAGGCCACTTCCGGATCGCTTAAGGCCGGGATCCCCAGGTCGGCAGTCAGGGCCCTCTGTAAACGTGGTGTCGAACTTCTAACACGCAGCCTCCCAGACTGCTGGGCCCACAAGTCTGGGCAGGGGAGGGATGCCTGCCAGTTTTGCCCCTCTCCACCCCGTAACCAAACGCAGCACTGCATTCTGGGAAAACCCACTCCATCCCAGCTCTCTCTCCATGTGGTTTGCGGGAGCTGACCTGACCCTCTGCCTCCAGGCCTGCCCATGAAAATCCTCTGGACCAGGGGTCCCCTAAAACTAAGGCAAAAATTCCCCTCCACCTGTTCTGTAAGGCCCTTGGGCTAAGATTAGCTTTTTTTTTTTCTTTTAAAAGGTTGTAAAAAAAAACCCACACAAAAAAAAAAAACCCAAAGAAGAATATGCCAGAGAGCCTATGGCCTGCAGAGCCTAAAATAGTCAGCAGCTGGTGGTTTCCAGAGAGTTCGCCGACACCTGCACGAGGCTGGGTTCAGCGCTGGGCCGAGAACCAGCGGAGCTGAGGAGTGGGGCCGAGCTGCCCGGGGGTGGGGGGTGGGGGGGGTGTGCACACGCTCCCAGGTTTGCTAACAGAGAACAGAAGCCTGGAGCTAACAGGTGGCCATCTCTCACACTTCACAGACAGGCTGCCACCGGGAGAGCAGCATCAAAAGGTGGAGACATTTCCTTTTGCTCCAGCCAGTTGGAGTCGGGTGTCTTGTCAGCTGCACCTGAGGAAGTTGGGATGCGCACAGATATTGGCAGGTGTGGCCAGGTGCCTCTGGGCGTGTTATCCTCCACGTCTGGAATGCTCTTTGTCCCTCCACCGGCCCAAGTCTGCCAGTCCTACCGGATCTTACCTCCTCCTCTGTGGTGCTTTCCCGGTAGCTCCTGGGTAGCTTGGAGATGTAACCACCTACTTCCTCAGCTGTAACTGATTGGAGGAGGAGGCATGAGCAGTGGGAGGGGAGGGAGGAAGAAACCCCCTGCATGTCTGCCTCCCAAGGCAGCCACCCCAAGAGGCAGAGGCGTAACGCCATTTTAGGGATGGGAACACTGAAGTAAAGTGAGTGGCCCAAGGTCACACAGTTACTAAGAGGGAGGGTCAGAAGCAAGCTGTGGGTCTGATGAAGTTGAGATCGTCCTTGCTCTTTCCACCACATGGTGCCTCCCGAGGACCACACCCGCCCCTTCACAGGACCCCTGGACCCAGCTCTCCACTCTCCTGAGTCCTCTGACGCCCGCGGGTTGGAGCTTCAACGTCTCAACCCGAAATTCAAGCCCCACCCCCCACCGTTAACTTCCAACTCCAGCCAAACCGCGACTCAAAACCCTGAGTGAGAAAAGAACCCCTTATTGCACCAGCAGGTTTTAGCAGGAGGAAATGATCATTTTGCAACACCTACGTTCCCAAGGACTACATTGAATCAGCTGGACAGGTTCAAAATTAAAGTTGCCGTAATATAATAACTGGAGCATCACTCTAATTAGTTTCCTTTTTTAATCAAGGGCAACAATCTGCCTGCAGGAATCCAAACGCAACTCAGGATGTGCTCTCCGAGGAAGAGATGGGTTTCTGGGACACCAGGCAAATCCTCCCACGCGGAGTATCTCCTGCAGAGCTTCCCCGGAGCCCCGCCCCCTTTCACTGAGGCACAGGATAGGCGTGCCTGTCCCCTGCCTCGGACCAGGCCCCCTGGGAAGGCCCGCTGCCTTCATCTCCCGAGGCGCTGGCAGCACGCCCGACAACGCAGGCCACCTCTGACCTGGCTGCTCATCTGTCAGGATCCAGAGACTGAATTAACCTATCCCTGCATCCCCTGCTGGAATCAGGGACAATGCTGCGAATCCCTTTACGATCTCAATTAGAGGGCATTCTCTCCCTTTCCCAAAGAAAAATCATCCCCGAGTTTTAAAAACTGGAAGAGTGATTACCTTTTAGGGGTTCTTAATTTGGGTCCCTGCAGGGTCACCCGTGAAGTCCCTGGAACTGCACATAGAATTTGGTGAGGTCGGCCAAACAGATGCAGCAGAGGAGGAGGTGGTGTGTGACTACGGTCTTGGGGAATGCAGTGCCCTCCTGGGAGTGACACGGGAGGAGTGGACCCCCGGATTTCATCAGACTCCTGAGGGGCGAGGGTAAACAGGATCCCGAAAGATTGGGAGCTCTCCCTTCATCACGCTGAATAAATGTGTCTTAAGAAAAAACCAAAACGAAATAAAAAAACCATCCTCCCTCTGGCTCAATTCCCCCTCACAGGTGGGAGGAGCGAGGCCCAAAGAGAGGGCGGGCCCCCCAGACCACAAGGCAGGCTGCTGCCACCTGGACCCGAGCCGGACACTCCACTGCCCTTGCAGGACAGACCCGAAAAGGAAGTGACAGGGCCCCTCCAGAACTGGCTGGGGACCCAGGAGCACTGGCAAAGAGTCCCCATGCTAACCACTTGCAGGGGTTTTTAGAGCTTGGGGTCCCTGCAGGGTCACATGACCTAGTTACCAGGGAAGTTAGCTAGACAGTGCCTCCCCAAGCATCTGGTTCCTGGGACCCTTTACATAATCTATATGTTTTAAACCACGCAGCTAAGAATGTCAAATATTTATCCTGCCTTCTCACACTAACTCCTTCAAGGTTACGGCATGATGCATGGAGGGAAGGCTCCCTTACACAGCTACTGGAGTCAGAAGCCAGCCAGCATGAGGACCTGGCGCAGCCCTACTCAGCAGACCCAGGCAAGGGTCACCAGGGACTGCAAATGTCACCATGAAAGATCAGGCGTTACATGCCAGCTGATGGACGTCAATGACACCACCTACTGAGGAGTGGTGCCAAAAAACAAAGACAAAACATCCGAACCTGATCAAGCCTCCAGCTCTGCCTCCCCACGCACAGGGAACACAGGCGACCCCTGTGGGGACGCGATCAGTACTGCAGACTGTGGGGGCGGCGCTGGAGGGTAAATGGCCTTGCTTCCTCAGCGTAACACTTTCAGGAAAAAGAGGAAAGGTGGAGGGGGAATCTACAAACGGAGAGAGATGTATTAACACAGGGGTCCCCAACCTCCAGGCCATGGACGGTCCTGGTCCGGGCCTGTTAGGAACCAGGCGGCACAGCAGGAGGTGAGCTTGAAGGTAATGCGCTGGAATCGTCCTGAGTCCTTCCCCACCTCTGGGTCTGTGGAAAAACTGTTATCCACAAAACCGGTCCCTGGTGACAAAAAGGTTGGGGACCGCTGTATTAAGGGACATACTGATAATAGTATACAAACCTTATGTGGGCACGTACTGACTACAATGTTAAAGGGCGACTGTTACATTTTTTAGGTGTGATAATGCCATTTAGATTGTATGTTTAAAAAGAAGGTTTGGCTACGACATCTGGGATTTGCTTGAAAACAACCAGGGGCTGTGGGGGGTGGGGGTAGGGGGAACGGGCAGGGGGCGAGGCAGCGCGGCCAGGCATGGACGTGAAGGCAGCCAGGGTGGCTGCGCTCGGTGTACCGGGGCGCCAGGGCACCGGTGTCCACAATCAGAAGTCAGAAATGTCAGTCTGCGACTTCAGAGAAATCCAAAAACCGTTGCAAGTATTTGCTCTGGGGGAGAAAAACCAGATGTCTGGGGAACAGGAGACTGACTTCACTGCTGCTGCTCTGTGCAGCTTGGATTTCTACACCACGGTTCTGGATTATCCATTCAAGAACATGCACTCATTTTTTTAAAGTCACCCAGTTTATATAAAAAACTTCAAAGTGAGCTCTTGATCATATTTTCATCCAAGAAGTGTCTTTATTTCATTCTCTTCCAAAGAACAGGTTAACTGCAAAGAGCTCCATTTCATCACTGGAGGTGAGGGAGGCGTGTCTGTGATGCTGAGCTGTCTGAGGACTCCCAAAGTGACACTTCCTCGTGGTCCTCGGGCACTCCGTGTGCGGACAGGCCTCTGCCCCTCGTGTCCACGAGCTCTGGTGTGTGTGGGGGGAGGGCCGGCCTGTGAGGAGCCTAGGAGACAGTAAGCTAAGGAGTTAAGCCCTTAAGAGCTGCCAGACAATGTCATCTGAAAACACCAAGTATGAAATGTAAATAACAGTCAGCTACTTTCCTTCAATCTGATTTCTAGGCAGTTGCGTGATCGATCAATTTATAAATCGATCGGCTGTCTAATCCACCTTCGCAGTCTTCTCTGCGGCTGCCGCAGCCTTGGGCCGGGTGGGGGCAGCTGCCGTCTGCAGGCCGGGGAGGGGCGTCGATGCAGTTCCCTGCAGCTCCCGGAGCAGGAGGAGCACGCTGGCGGCGAATGGGCTCTGCTGCCCCACGGCCCCCCGCAGCTGCACAGGGTGCAGGGAGGGGTGGGGGGGTATGAACTGCTCGGGGCAGTAAAGTTCGTGCAGCAGGAACCAGGTGGAGTCCGGGTCCACCTTCATCAAGTGGAGGAAAACCCTGTGGACAGACGGACAGCAGTGAGGGGGGATGGTGGGGTCGGGGGCGGGGCACAGGGAGGGCAACTGCTGGTGCTCTTCCCAAGAGGCTTCTTACCGGGCTATTTCAGACAAGATCTGCTAAAACATCAAGTCATTTGGATAGCAGAACAAACCCACTTGGTTCATAGGGCAGGGCCATTTGGATGGTCCCAACACCTAACAGAAATTGAGGGAAAGTTTCACATCCTTTGACATACAGAAAAAAGTAATTAGTCTGAGCAGGACAATATTGACATTGAACAAGATCTTGGCACAGAAACTGGTTAAGATCTGGGGTGTAAAGCAGGAGTTTTCACAAGGAAGAAAGCTGACCAGCCCACCCTTCACAACAGGCTCCACTCGGCTTACAGGACCCACCCTGGGCAGGGGCTCCCAACCCTGCTTGGGGAGCCGGGCAGCCCCTCCGCTCTGCCCCTCCACCCCCCAGCTCACTGCTGCTCTGGAGCTGGTCCTTTTTGGCCATGGGGAGCCATGGATTCTTGGTGGTTTGGACATGCTTATACAGGGATCAGATCGTCATTCTCCTGGGACAGGACCGAGACCTGTCCCATGACCTGGGCAGAGGCAGGGCCCTGATGTCCCACACGTGATACAGACGCAGCTGCAGGGCCTGGGCCACCTAACGGCACAGACCACCACACGTGAGGCTCTCCTGGCCTGAACTGTGGGGTCACAACCCTTGCCTCCTACCTGCTCACACCCCACTTCCGAATGATCGGCCTTGTGCCCCGGGCCACTGCACCGAGCAGTTCAAACGCCGGCCTCATGCACTTGATTCAGTGACCCAGAGTCGGGCTTTCCAGCCCCAGGAAGGAGGAAGCCCCTCCCTGGCTGGGCAGCTCTCTCTCAGCTGGCCGGCCTGCCCATCTCGGCTCACGCATCGCCTGCTCAGAGGACCGGCTTCCTGGAACATTGAGTCTAGAGATGCCCCTCATCTGTTTTCAGGACACCCTTCCATCTGTTTTCAGGACTTGTCTATTGGCCGTCTCCCTCCCTCACAACGCAAGCTCCCGAGGGCAGGGACCCTGTCTGTGTGGCTCACTGCTGCTTCCCAGCCACCGAGCATGGCACCTGGTAAACCGTCAACCAGTACACATGGAACAGGTTCTCATATTGAGTAAGTCGCACCTTAGGTTGCACACTAATGACTGAAGGTGGCATCCCTCTCTGGAATATTTACACTCTGTAAAAGGATCTGAAGGAAGGCTCAACTGCCCACCACCACGGAGGGACTGAGGAGCATCACTAGCAGGATTCACATGACCGCAGACATCACTAGCTAATTGGCTGTGGAAGGTTTTTTACCTTGTCTCAGTCTGTTTCCTCATCTCTAAAAATGCAGATGGCCATGGCTGGTGCAGCACAGTGGAATGAGTGCCGGCCCGCGAACTGAAAGGCTGCAGGTTTGATTCCCAGTCAGGGCACACGCCTAGGTTGCAGGCCAGGTCCCCAGTTGGGGGCGTGTGAGAGGCAACTGATTGATGTGCCTCTCCCATATTGATGTTTCTCTCCCTTTCTCCCCACCTTCCCCTCTCTCTAAAAACAAAAAAATAAAACATTGAAAAAAAATGCACATGTATTTCATCCAGGGGTTTGCAGATGTTGAAATGAGGAAACACAGATTCAGCCCTACACAGTGCCTTACATGTGATCCCTGTCTACCAGCTAATAGAGGAAACAATCGATTTGACGGACCCCATTTCATCCTTAATGACCATTCCTAGGGGTCTCTCCCAGACAGCTGGCCATCAAATAGGAATTTAAATGCTTGCTAAATAAAGCTAAATGCTGGTTTTTAATTGTGTTAATCTGAAAAGCCTGGGTACTTTTGCTTTTTTCCTGGGGTTTAATATTCACAAGGTGGAGGGGGGCACTTTGAAAAATTTCCCGGTCTGTTTTGTGCCTAAACAATTTAAGTTTTCTTTATTTAGGATAATCTTGTGTTTATAACCTCAGCGGTAGATGCTGGGGAAGTGATTAGAATATTCCAATTCATTGTTTCCACTTCACCGCAGAAAGGAGATGGGGCCTGCGTGGGAAACAGTTTTTGTTTAAAAACAAAAATATCTTTGATAATTAGAGTGGCGATGGAAATTAAGAAAAAACACACCGAAACTGGGAAGCAGACTTCTGTTTACATGTGACACAGCTGACAGTTCTCCCTGGTGCCAAAGACAGTTAGAATGCAAATGGTTTCATTTGATTTCCCCCTCCTTCAACTGGAACGATTTCTCAAGCTCCAGCGTGGCACACTCCCAGCTTCAAGGGATATTTTGATCTGGGCAACATCCAGCAAAGTGGTGCCATGGCTCAGTTCAGTTACAGCTCTGCTCCGACTTCCAGGGCATGGAGACGTTGCAATGTGCGTTTTCTGAGCCCTTTTTAACATGCAAAATGAGAGTGCTGTATTCCTCGGCAGAGAAGGAAAAGCCACTCTCGCTGCCCTGTGAGATCTCTAAATAAAATGCTAACAGGGAAGCAAAGTAAAAACGTGTATGAAGTTCACCTTTTATTAAGCAAAAGCCAAACTCTTGAAAGAATTATTTTGGGTATCATCTCTTAGCTCTTAAAGGCGTAGAGTCTGCAGCGTGACAGGCACTGATGAAGTTCCTTCTCTCACCTCTGGGGCTCAGAACAAATTATTTTGCCTCTGTAAACCCGTTTCTCCCTCTTTTTCCTAAAGGAAGGTAATCGCACCCGCCCCACCCTTCTCACAGGTTCCTTGCGAGGCTCTCAGGAGACGAGGTGCAAGAAAACACTTTGAAGTGTATAATGAAAACACTGTTCCTTATACAAAAGGGTGTGTGTGTGTGTGAGGAATAATTATCACTACCAACCCCAACACTCTGCCATGCCATGGAAGATTCTCAGACACTCTGAAAAGGGTAAAACATCTGATTTTTTTTCACTCACAATTTCCTTCATACAGACTTGGTGGGGTCCCAATTCTCAGCCAACTGGGTTCTAATTCTGCCCAGTATTTTATGGAAGAAATAAATGCAATCCTCTTTGACTTCTGCAAGCCTGAGGTCAGGAGCAAATACCGTGCCATGCAACCAGGCATAGCTGGGCTTTTGCTGAACTCAGACAAATTCTGAGCTTGGATCCTCGTTTGCTTTAAGCTCCTGGGAGCTGAGCCCGAGACCCAGATCTTGTCTGAATGCTCAGAGGCCCAGCTGTCCCCCAAACTCTGGTACCACTTGGTCCTGGGCCCAGTTCCTGCCCACCCTGGGTCTCCTGGAGAGCAGATCTCGAAAGCCTTTTCTGCATAATCAGAAGCCAGAAGACAAAGGCGGGGCTTCTGCTTTGAAGTGACTGCAGGAACTGCCTGGAAAATGTTCCTAATACATCTTGAGACAAGGCAGAGATGGCTGTTGAACATGCCAAATGGCCAGCTCCATCTTTTTTCATACCCAAAGAGAAACACTTTAAAATATATATGTGTACACGATTTAACTTCTGAACAAAAATTTCTTTCTCCTTCCCCCAGGCCCAAATCAGTGGCTTCAGGGAGCACAGTTATCAAGAGATTATCCGGTCCCCAGAGTCTGGGGAGGCACTCAGCTGTGCCCCACGCCTCCCAGTGTCCTGAGGCAAGTGATTATCTCTCAATAACCTGTAGGGCCGTGTAGCTTAAATGATAACTTGACTTTAAAAAATTTAGAACTCGCCGTTAGGCAGTTTCTAAGCAACCTCTGTTTCCATGGCAAAGAAGCCTGGTGTTTATACTGATTTTTCACTTAAAATGCGGTTTTATTGAATTTCACTTCATGCAGGCAGCCATTTCCCTGCATTTCAGCCCTATCTACAATTGACGGGTATCAGTAAGTATCTAATAAACTCTAGACGCCAACCTAACAGAAGCGGCTCATTCCTTTAGGATCAATACCAGGGTACTCTGGGTGACAGAGCTGGGGGCGAAGTGGCCTGGCGAGGTAGGAAATGTGCTACCAGCATCCGGCTGGCTGAGTCTGGGTCCCGTCTCTCCTGGTTTTTCCTGGCACGTGGTCCGGCCCAGGCACTGTGCCAGGTGTGCGGGACACAAGGGTGAGTTGATGGACAGAGACTCTGGCCTCCTGGCTCCCTGTCTGCTGGGGAGGATCGACGAAGCACAGAGGCCTGCGGTGCCATGTGAGAGGGCCACGCTAGGAGTCACAAGTGGTGGGAGCCAGGGAGGAGGGGATGAAGCAAGTTTATTTCTTTTCTGTAAAGAGAAGGGCACCAGTAAGTTCTACAGCCCCTTCCAGCTCCAAGTCTACAGCAGTTCACAAGCATGGGCCTTGATCACAGGCTCTGCCCCCCGAGTGTGGCAAAAGCAGAAAGGAACCCCCTCTGCTGCAGATGCAAACATCACAGAGTATGTCCGCACCATTGCAGTCTACACAACATCTGCTCACAGGGAGCTCTAGAAAACTACCAGCCAATCAAGGCCCAGTAAAGCTAAATAAACTGTAACCGAAACTCAGATCTTCCAGCTCTCCTGGGTGACAGGCTATTCTTTCTCCGTCAATTACTTGCTTGAGGGATCTGCTGCTCCTTGTCTTTTTCTGGATGTATGAAATGCTCTCATGAGCTGTCTGTGTAAATGCCAGCGATAAAGAACTCGTGGCTTTGTGATCTGTTTATTTATTTATTTATTTGGGGGCTTCTAAAGCAGTTACTCAGGGATGTCTCCTCAGGAACAACACGATACAGACCATCTGTACATGGGTACGACCAAATGCAATTGGAAAATCAACTCACTTGTTGGAAAGCAAGCAGATTCGCAAAGTTATTTTAGCTTCCCTGTTACTCCCTCTCTGGCAGAACAGCCTCCACGCTCTTTCCTGCGACTCCATACACGCTGACGCTACAAATGAGGCCGTGTGTTTCCTTTTAAACTAACGGATACGCAGGATGCCGACGTGTCCTAGCCAGCAAGCAGTGGGCTGGCGCTTCTACACTCGGTAATTTACTCTAATGGGTCTTGGTTCATTGGTTAACCAGTATTTCAAGCCTGTCCTTTCTTGCTATTCAATTTAGCTATCTTCCCCTGCACGGAGGTCGTTTTTTGTTCCTAAATGCTGAAAATGGAGGATTATGACTCGAAGCAACAATTTACTCTCTAAATAAATACTACCAATTACCTTTGCAGCTTACACACCCTCGTTAGACTTAACTACACCCTGTTCGAGACCATTCATCTATCAGTCTAACTCCAGCACACATACTCATACCGAGGCTGATATTAAAAATATTTCAGTGCAAGGGGGCAGGATTTAAAACCATAAACACCAGTAGAAGCTTATGATGCTAATCGTGCCCCTAAAGTACCTCAAGACAAAGTATCATAAATGCAGCGGAATGGCTCCATTGCTTTGTGCATATTTAAAAAGATACGGCACTGAGAGGACCAATCTGTTACAGGCAATTCAAAAATAAAACAGCGCCTAGAAGGGTTTTAAGTCCCACGGGGGCGGGATCAGAAAGAGCCCCTTCCATCCGGCCAGCTCTCTGGCCTCCTGCAGGCCCAGACCCCACAGTGCTGCTGGGCGCAGACCTCCCAAAGTGGCGCTGTGTCAAGCACCGAGGACACTGGCTTGGGCTGT
This sequence comes from Micronycteris hirsuta, assembly GCA_004026765.1. Lineage (NCBI taxonomy): Eukaryota > Metazoa > Chordata > Mammalia > Chiroptera > Phyllostomidae > Micronycteris > Micronycteris hirsuta. The sequence goes on along the minus strand of PVJI01002932.1, from coordinate 69,054 downwards.
GACCCTGGCTGGCTGACTCTCAGGCCACATGCAGTGTTTCCTGCTCCTCCCTGGAAGACTCATACCACTGAAGATAAAGACATCCTCGCAGCAGCCCACCTATTTTGCACCCCTCCCCCCGGCCTGTTTTCCTGGAACCCACGCTCTGGCGCCAAGCCAGCAGCCTCTGCTGATGGATGTTGTGAGAAGCAGCTCTGGGAAATATACTTCCGCATTTACTGCAAGGCTGTTAGGGATATCAGTCACAACGATACCCAGTGTTCCTCTAAGACGACCTGTGGAGAAATTTTCTTAGGGTTCAGTACCAAGGAAAGCGGTGCTTCTTTCTGAAAAGCTTTCTTTTCTTACTCCAGCAATGACGAGAATTGCGTAACAGATGCGTTTCCCTCTTTGCCTGTTCTGTTAGGAAGCCCAGGCCCACACTGAAGGCTCATGTCCAGCAAGGGTGTAGAGCTCTAGACCTGCCCTTTATATATTAACCTCAACCCTGGTTTCACTTGGTTTTCCTCTTACTTTTCCTTCTAAGAAATCTGTTTACTTCCTATTCTCCTTGTTGCATACACTTAATTTGTAAGATGCCCTAGGTCTTTTGGGGAATAAGGAGGAAGTTTAATGACAACTACTATTTTCTGACTTTTCACTCTGTGCTGATATTTTGTGCTAAAGAATAATCTATGACTTTACTGAATCCTTGTAATAACTGTATTAGGAGGAAAATAATAGACATACTTATTCTTGTCTTGCAGATGAGGCAACTGAGACTTTGAGCAGTGGATTAATTTGCCCACGGTTACACTGCACCTGAGCGGCAACGTGAGGCCAACCCTAGCTTGGTTTTCATCTCTGAAGTCTTTCAGCTCTCGACACAGTCCCTGGCTCACCCCCTAAGTCTTTTAAATAAATACCCACGTAAGAAGACAATCGAGGCCATTTTCCTGGCTACTTTACTAGGTACCAAGACCATCACATTCCCTCCAGCTGCTTAGGTGTCCAGGACAGACCACAGACCCTGCAACGGGACAGATGGCATGGCGACCCTGTGGTCTGCCTGGGCTTTTGATACCTGAAACGCACTGCGTGCAGAGGGTCCAGCTACCAGGAGCACGGACAGCATCCTGGTTCCCGACCCAGCACGGTGCGCACACGCACACCCCAGAGCTGCCTTTCCCCTGGGTGGTAAAATGGTCCGCCCTGGCAGATTATCCATCACAGGACAACGACGAGGAAGCACGGAAGGGACGGGCAGCATCTGCTTCAAGCAGCACAGAGGTCCCGGTCTTCAGATCTGAAACCCGGCAACCCACTTTGTTTGTAATCTGCATGGCAGATGTCTCTTATCTTTGACACCAGGAAATCATGCCTATCTATGCACAGCGAACGGCTTCAGATCTGAGTGTATTTTTAGAACAATGAGGCTGGAAAAGAAAAGCAGCAATGCCTGTCAAAAGATGGATAATGGGAAAGCTAACTACTTGGGTCTGGATTTGTCAACTATTAATCAAATGTCAAAAGGAAAAATATTAGCAGTGCCTTCATTTCCGCGTTGGGTGCAATTCAAGGGGGGAAGCAGCTTTGCAGCCCAGCCTCATACCAACTGCCCACACCATTTAAGGAGATGAGCTACTAATTTCAAGCTCAGCTGAACTAACGGATCACCTCTGTGACTCCTGATCCATTCAAACATAATAGGCTCAGGTGTGGGTAGAGAGAGGCGCCGGGACTCTGGCAGGGATGAAATGAACGCGCCTGTGCTGGTCTGTATTCGCCCAGGGTTTGAAGGCACCGGCTGGTTCTTTGATAGGCTGGGATCCTACTGCTAGAAAGCAAGCGGGGAAGTCCGTCAGTAAATGAGCCTTCGAGCCTGGTAGTGACTTCTCAAACAAATGGGCGATAGGGGCAGGTGGCATAATTAACATGACAAGATCACTCTGAGGCGAAAAACTGTCCCAATTTGAGTCAAGATGAAGCAATAACAACAACAAATACCACGCCCGAGTGTACACGCATATGCACAACACGTACACAACACACCAAATACTTGGTAAGTTTCTACATCCCAAACGGGCGTGCAAACACACGTTAATATGCGTCTGAGGCATAAGCGCCCTGAGGGCAGAGGCCCCCTGCCTGGCTCCCCGCAGTTTTCGGTGCCTGGACCAGTCAGCGCCCGACACACGGCAGCTCCTCGGCTAATCAGTGAGCGCCGAGCAGGCGCCCTCACGTATTAATGCAATTCCTCTGCACAGTGACTCCGGGAGGAGGTGTTATCACCACCCCATGTTTACAGAGGAAGGAAATGAGGCAACTACAGCATTTGCTCAAGGTCACCGAGCCAGTAAGATTTGAACCTGGATTTGTCCACTGCCAAGCCTGGTGCGCTTTGCCCTCACATACAATGGCTAGGCAGAGGACGCTGGGAGGGCACCCCCCTCCCCAAACACGCGCACACACCAAGGGCTGCGGCATCCAGTACCGGCACAGTCACAAGGTGACCAGCGGGTCACTACCTGCCAGCACCTTGCACCCCCACCCGGACTCTGGTGTTGGCAGGTGCGGCAGGAGTGGGGGTGGAGCCGAAGTGGCCTGAAAACACTGTTCCGCAGCTGAGCCTTGTTGGGCACGGACTCCCCCTTTTAGAAACAGGTATTGTTGTCTGTTCCTTTAGCCCCGGGACGGAGGACTCATTGGATGATTGAGGACCTCCCCGCACAAGACAGGGAGCCTCAGAGGCCGCTCGGATAGGCCCAGGAGTATGGTTTTAACGGAACTGAGTTGAACCAGGCCGAGCATGTACTGACTTGAAGGAAAAACACAGAAATTTGGGGTATGTGCTCGCATCTCAAATTCCCTTCATGTTTGGGAAGGAAAAGCTCCATGGCCAGAAAGGCACAGAACTGTGGAGGCCCAGGGCATGCTGGGAGATGTCTCAGAGGCTTCCGAGGCCCCTTGGGAATTGAGATCAGTTAAGTTTGCCTCTGCCAAGGAGGAGACTGGGGCATAACTGCTATGACCTGTTATTCTGTAATCCAATGCTTACCCTCAGGAGCGCTACCTTATTTACGGCTTGAGATATGCTCACCCCTCCTCCTGACCCCAGGTATGATTTCCTCATTTGTTATCCATTGAAGCTATTTAACTAGATGCACTTTGGGGGAGTTGGTATTTTTCTTGCATAGCCAGTTAACAGTGACACCTGGTGGTAACATACAGCAAGGTTATACCCTACCCCCTATTCCCACCCCACCCCCAAGTTGCAAGATTTATGCCCCTCCTTACGAGGCACAGTCACTAGATAAAAGCATTAAACTGGAATGGCATCTCCGTTCTCAGCATTTACAGCCTTGGTTATATCAACCACCCCCTGATCAATTTCCATTTCTAGAGTTTTACAGCCTGGATGTAAAAGCCTGCCACCAAGGCTATATTTAATGTGACAAATTAAAAAAGCAAACACAGGCCTGGTCATTCTTTGGAGCCGGGAAAAGCAAACAGAAGGAAGGAAACACCCAAGTGTAATGCACACAAAGAGGAATCTCTATGGAGCTACCGAATTTGCCTCCATTCCAACTCCAGGGCGGCTGCCCCTCAGAGGTCCCAGAAGCCGCCTACCACACTGGGGCTCACCCACCTCCTCTCAGAACAGTCACCAGCCCTCACGGGTGTCCTCACCAGCCCTGTCAGACGGGGGGCCCCTTGCAAAGCAAGCCGGTCATCTGCCCGGTGTGGAACTCACTACCTGGGAGGGACAGCTCTGGCTTTACCGGTTCTTCTGAGTGCGGAGGTAAGGCCGGACTTTTTGTAACCCTTTGGCTAGAGGGCTCCCCTGGGCCCTGGCAACAAGCACAACAGCCTTGTCTTCTCCCATGAGTGAGGGGGGGCATGGGGGGGCGCACATCACTGACTGCTGTGTGGGGAGTCTTGAAGGGCAGGCATGGAAGCAGGGGACCGGCAAGGAGGCCTGTGCAGTCATTCAACTAAGAGACGAGGATGGCCTGGCCTGACCGGGAGGCTGGGAGGTGAAGAGAAGCAGACAGTTTGAGACAGATTTTGTAAGTTAGGCAGACAGGCTTCACTTCCGGAATGGGTGCGGGGCGTGAAGGAAAGAGAAGAATTAAAGACCCACAGCTGAATGGACGGTGGGACCATCTGTCTGCTGCCCTTGTCCATCAGCCCCTGCAGGCAGGGCCGTCTCAGGGCCCATCGGCCCCCCCATCTCCCTCTCTCCACTCGGGAATGAAGCTCACAAAGAGACCAGGTCTCCCATTGTCTTGGGCTTCCTCTCCCATTCAGAGAGCTTATTAATTTTTGAATCAGGATGCCAAATCAGCTCCAGATCAAGGACAACACTGATGTTTTCTCCCCTGACTTCAAACTAAGTGTGCAGATGATGTATTTGTGAAGCAATCAACCTTGCAGTTCCTCCCCTCCCAGCCGGGCAAGAGGAAGGTCACGGGACTCAACCCCGCAGGGAATGCTACAGAGCAAACAAAGGCGCTGCAGTCCAGCGGCCTGGCTGCCTGTTCCTCCTTCCCTGCACCCTGAACACCAACTCACACTCGGCAAGGCCCAGTTCTGGGTTTAATTGGTTTTTGTGGCAAAAAAAAAGGAAGAAAAAAGAAAGAAAACTGAAAGATAACGAATTGCAAATATTAGCTTGTCTGTTGGGTCTAAACTTAAAGGACAAGAAAGGGCGGATGTAGAAGGAGGAGAATGGGGCAGGGACTGTGAAAATCAGATCTTCGCAACTCTCGGTTGTAAGAGGCACACAAGAGAACTTACTTCAAGATGAACTCATTATGGTCTTGACTTGTACTTTAAATCACACACAATTAGCCTCCGGGACACTGCCCAGGGGAGGACTGTTCCTACCCATGTCAGTTGTCTGAGGAATAAGAATGTCTGGGGGTCAGAACTGGGTTAGGATACACCTGTGTGCTAGAGAAACCGTGACTGATTCTGTGCCTAGGGGATGTGATGGGAAAGGGACAGAAAGGAAAAAGGAAACCGGGGACATCAAGAGTAAAAAATTGCAAAGGACAATAAATCAATTCAAAAAGATTTCCATCAGTCCCAGAGAGCAAGGTTTCTAAGGGAGCAAGTCGACTTTCCTCATTCCCCAGTCAGAGCAGCCGCTCAGCCCACAGGGAACGAGATTACTCCCGCTCCACCACGGAAGACCAGGGATGTTTCCAGAAGCCTCAGAAGGGGAGGGACTATTTCTTTGCTCCGGGACCCAGAGCTGCAGGGACACAGTGCCAGGGCACACAGGCCAGCTTTTTCTCTGGCAGCAGAGGTCCCAGGGTGGCAGTTCCGGGGCACAGGCTGCTCCCAGCTGAGAGGAAAGCTGGAGAAAGGGGGGCCAGGGTGCATTTCGGACCTCAAGTCTGGGGGACGCTGCTGTGCTCAGAGTTTTAGCTGTTGAGAAAAAACCTATAGGACTCGAGGAGCCAGACATAGCTTCTTCCATCAGAGGTGGTACAGTGATTCTCAAATAAGCCAGACTCTTGGAAATGAGAATCACATAATTTCAGAGTCGAAAAAGACCCTTTAAGCCATTAACTCAATGGTTCTTAACATGTCTTGGTTCACAGGCTCCTGTTATAATTGGACTACCAGTAAGAATTCTGTCTGGAGAAAGGCACGTATGTGTCTGCTTGCACACACCCAATTCTGCATATAATTTGTGAGAGTTCATGGCATCTGACGCCCATTAAGATGCTCCCTGGAGTCAAGATATGCAAGATCAGTAACCCAACGCTTTCACTTTGCAGATGCGGGAGCTGAGGCCCAGGGAGGTGCCGGGGTCACCAGACAATCAGGGCCTAGAAGCAGATTGCCCTCCGACCAGGGAGTGCTCTGTCCCCTCTTCTATCTTCGATCCATCTTCTATCTTTTCTTCTTCTATCTTTTGCCCCTTTGGCATTGTTGCTGACGATGCAGTAGAGGTAAAGGTTACTTGCAAAGAGAAATGCGTCTACGGAAAATACCATCTCTAGAGGCGGCTCTGTTAAAGAAATTACCTTAACCTAGCAAGAACACGGAGGAGGAAAGCGCAGAGATGCCTCAACTGTGCTTGCCATTAGCAAATCATTCATAATTTAGGACAAACGTAAAGGGATGCGGATGATCAAGCAGACGTACCTCCTGGCAGCCTCTTGTAATTTCACAGGCTGTTTGGCGCTGAGGTAAATCAAGCAGGCATCAGCCACTTTATTCAGGTCGCCCTCACCTGCAGAAAGGAGAAATAAAACAAGCACTGGCCCTCAGACTTCATTTGGGACGAATGGTAACCAGCTACTGTGTGGTGAAACTGGAAGAGCCAGGCAATGCCATGGGCCCTTTACTCCACCCCGCAAGGCAAAAAACACATCAGGGTAAGTGGATAAAGGAGGCCAAGGTCAGACTGAAGGGCGTGCACAGGAAGGGAGATGAGGGGAGCGTGGTTAAGCGGACAGGGCAATGGTGGGTGTGGGACAATGCCGAGTGTGTGTCCAGGTGACACTGCGTGGTACCAACCTAGGTCCAGGCTCTCGCAGAGGGGGCCCAGGCCCTGCAAGACGGCCAGTTGCAACTTGAAGGCCAGCGTGTGGGAGTAAACCGGTCCAGCCCGGGCACTGATGGGAGCCTGGGTGACTAAGGAGCCGGCCAGCTTCGGCAGGACATCTTTGCAGAACCGGCTGCGGAGAAAATCGCCACACTTGCCTCCCAGGGTGCGCAGCACCTGCAGGAACAGCCCCCAAGCTGGTGACTGAACATCGCCAAGGTGGCCAGAGAACTAAAGAATGCTTGGTAATTCAATTTCATCTAGGCCTCTGCTTGGAAAAAAATAAAATTACTGCTGTTAATTCCTTGCCCATGGTTTGTGATTCTGACAGTTATGAATTTGGAGGTCTCTGCTCCCAAGGTACGGCTGCTTCTATCCATAAATACAGATTACACGGAGAATAATGCAAAGAAATCTTGGGTTGGATGAATATGATTAATCCCTTGATTTTCCTTCCTTTGTTGTTAAAAAAGACCTTAAAGCAGTTCGCATAGATCATCTCTTGAGTCTTCCTAACATCCCTTGAGAAAAGACTTGTGTTTTTAACTCTCGCTAGCTGAACAAACACAGATGCTGAGGCCGGGCTGCTGCCACCAGCAGGCACCGGGAGGGCAGCGGCTGACTGGAGCCCCCTGGCTGAGCACGGGCGGAGCCCCCAGCGGTCAGAGCCGAGTCGGGGGTCCTCCTGTCCCACTGCACAGTCTCCTGTCCCCGTCACCCGCACTCCACCGCTCACAATGGGCAGCTTCTTTGCATGTCTCATTTTAAACTTTCTCTAGCAGAACATATTGAAACGCTTTGCCCCACTGCACAAGACTGAGAATACAGGATAACAGGAGTTTCTTTAAAAATTGGTAAGCAAGGCGTAACCAGCGCAGAGAGTGTTTGCCGGCCCTGCAGAGAATAAGGCGCCTACTTGGGTCCCTAAGCTGGGCTGCGCGAGGCCTCGCAGACCAGTGACCTCAGGTGTCCGGGGCTGGACGAGCAGCCGCAGTCACCGTGCACACATCTCTACATCCTTTCGTTTCTCTGCGCTCGCCGGCATTTCAGATGACCTATTAATTTTCATGATGAAAAGCAGCACGCCTGAGGAAGCTTAGCAACACCCCCCCGCCCCTTCCTTTCTCTCTTGTGCGCTTGTTCTACGCGCGCACACACATACACACACGCACGTCATTTTGTGTTGCGCTTTTGAAAAAAATTAACAATTTCATATGTTTTCAATGTAAGCTTGTGTTTTGATCTGGTATAGGCTGAAGAATCTCACAGAAAACCCAATTACCTTTGCCAAGTATCTTAGTTACATTCCTGGCTTCATTTTTATATCCCTGCACATCTTTTTTCTTGCCTCGTCTTTCTCACATACTTCTAATTCATATTAGCTTGCCATGGTAAACGTATCTCTGTAGGCTGCCTTAAGTGCTTTTTAGAACAGGGACAATATAAATAAATAAGCTAAAATATGTGTGTTAATACAAGCCAAAGTAAGTCAGGGAGAATAATACCTTACATATGTGTAGGGCTTTTAATTTTTCAAAGCATCGCACCCAACAGTCCCATTTCATTCTTGATGATAACTCTGAGAAAGGTGGGGCAGGTGTCCCTAAGCCCAACCTGGAAATGGGTGGTCATGGGTTTGTCTGAAGTCATCTGGCTGGGCAGAGGATGCCATCACTAGGACATAGGTCCCTTCCCTTTGACTCTTGTTCAGTGCAAAGAACATGCACGTGAACTCACAGATTTGGGTTCTATCACTAGCTGTGTGATCTTGAGAAAATTCCTTAGTTTCTCTGAGCTTGTTTCCTCCTTTGTCAAAAATGGGGATAGTGATATCCACCCTGCAAGGCTGTTATAAGGAGATGAGCTCATGCATGGGGCGATGCCAAGCACACCACCTGACACACAGTAGGTGCTTAATAAATGTTGGCAGCCCTTTGATCTACTAGTTCACCCTGCTTCAAATTCAGAAGGAAACTGACTTTTATTTTCTTCTTTGTGCCTTTCTTATTTTTCTATACTTTCTTCAAGGTACTGCAGTCAGATAAAAAGAGAACCAATCCCAAAAGACACTGGTGAGCTCTGCGCTTCCTCCCCTGCATGGCCATGAGGGCGGTACCTTGAAGGCTCTGAGCACTGCCCGGGGGTCGTCATTTGTGAGTCGGTGCACGAGCGAAGGCCAGGCCCGGTGAGCCATGGGAAGGAGCTGGTCCTTGTGGGACTGCAGGACTTCCACACACAGTCCCAGCACGTCCAAGACCTGAAGGAAAGAGGGCATGGCTTCAGGAGACAGGAAAGGCTTACACCGGGATACCTGGCGATCAGGTCTGCATTTTAAAAGAATAAAATTTCAGAAACTCATTACCCAGATAAATATTTACTGAATCCTAACAACATGCCAAGCACTGGCTAGGTACTGGGTGGGGACACACAGGGACAAAAAACACGTTTCCTTGTCGTCGTGCGGCTTCTGGTCAACTGCGGAGAGACCTGAATGGGATGACAGCCCAACAAAGGGATGGTTACCAACTGCGACAAGTGCTGGGAAGGAGACCTCTAAAAGGGGACACGCGGGATGACTACGCGCTAGTCGTGCACGCAGAGTGAGAGTGTTCCTAGGACGACCCAGAGCCGGGGGCACCGCCGTGCTCAGGGGCCCGAAGCAGGGCTGGACCACACAGGTGTCATGTTAAGGGTTTTTCATTTTGTACCAAGGGCAGTGGGGAGCCATCAAAATGTTTTAAGCAGGAAAGTGGCATGATACAATTCACGTTTTATAAAGGTCACCCTGGCTGCTGGGCGGAGAAGGGACTTGAAGCGTGAGCCAGGAGTGAGGAGGCCCTTTAGGAAGCCCCGGCACATGTCCACATGAGGAGGAAAGCGAGTGGCCACGTGATGGTGGCACAGAAGTGACAGGATTTGTCACCTGTTTTGAAGATGAAATGGCTTAAATTGCTGCGAGAGTCGATATTGGGAGAAGAAGAAAGGTATGAGAGCTGCTTGGGTTTAGGCTTAGCAGCTGAACAGATGCAGGTGTTGCTTAATGAGACAGGAACAATGGAGGAGGAAAATCGAGAGGCGAGGGGAGACCAAGTTCTGTTGCTTCTAAACGGAGAGGTCAGGTAGGCAGCTGGGATACAGGTCCATCTCAGAAGAAAGGTTTGGGGTAGCCCAGATGTAAATTGCATTTTTCACTTTCCATCAGAATATGTTTCCTGATCTCTCATCTCTCAGAGCTCCCTCGGAACAGATGGTCGGCTTCAGTCAGCGCAGGCAGTGGCCGCGATGCAGGCTCCCCGCCACACGGCCCTCACAGAGCAGGGGCAGGGGCGTGTCTGAGTCGGAAATGCAGAGGGAGCCTTTATTAAGTGCCTACTATGTGCTGGTCTCCCTGAGACTGGAATAGAAACAAAGAACAAAAGAGGCCCTACCCTTGGGGGGTGAACAGTTAGGCAGGGAAATAAGAGAAACCTCAGCGCACGACCGAGAGCAGAGCGCGGTGGAAATGGCTTGGGTACCATGGACGGGCTCTGAATGCGAGTTCTGTTATGAATTGGGCAAGTTATGCCATCCTTCACTGATTCAAAGACACACATGTTCCTCCTCTGCCTGGAATGTTCTTCTCTCTGCCTTTGCCCCTGGGCACAGTCAGCTCCTTCTCCAGCTTTTAAGTCTCGGTGTAAATGTTACCACCAGAGAAGTCTTCCCAGCGACCTAAATCCGAACGCGAGCTCCGTCTTACTCCACAGGGTTAGGCTGAGCAGGTCCCTGTGTTTACTGCGTGGGTGAACTGTCGTTTTCCGTCACAGAACCTGCTTATTGCCTTCGCAGCATTTTCTCAACCCGTCAGCGTGTTTGGGTACCGCCTCTTTTCCGTACAGGACAGGAGGTTCCATGGAGACAGGGATCATACCTGCTGCATTTCCTCCCATGCACCCCTGCCTGACCTGCAGCAGTCCTCGGGAAGCAGTGAGTGCGTGAGGACATGAATGAGAATATACATTATACTGGATGCTGTTTTGCACTGATAATCAATAACCCAGTGAGGCAGTGATCCACTTTACAGATGAAGAAGCTGAGGCTCAAAAAGGTGAATGAATGACTCAAGGTCACATGGCTAGTAAAAGGCAGAGCCAGGATTTGAACCCAGGTCTGTAGGAATGACTCCCAGTATTGATGCTCTCAATAACTATGGCGTATCTACAACTGCTACAAAGTCTCCATAAAAGGGAAGATGCTTGGTTAACGTATTAATACCAACCAGACACAGCCTTGCACGGAGCAGACACTGGAAAAGTGTCTCCTGAATGGGAACAACAGACGCATGCTAAGATGTGCCTCTGGGAAGACTAAGCAAATCTCTCAAAACACAGAGGCTGAGGTTCGAGATAATCTGTGCAGCGGGGTTTCTCAGCCCCCCACCCTGAGGAGGAAAACACGCTCTCATTAGTACCAGTAATTCACTGAGGCAGCGTGTTTCTCAGTCACGCTGCTGCGGGGGTGGGCGGGCCAGGCTGTGTTTCTTCCCTCTGGGTGTTAAGACTTCCCCCAGACGATTCTGAAAGCCCTGTCCCGAATGCCCACCCCACCGCACTCCACTGTCCTGTTCCTGGAGTCACAGCTGTGTAGTTTAAGTCCTTGCTGAGGGCGATGCTGCTTGGGAAACCGCCAGCAAGATGTAAGATTAAGAACAGTGTTGGTGTTTTTCCTGGGATGAAAACAGAAATAGAAACAGAGATAAGGGCTGGCCTCAGGCTTGGAAGAATGACCATCTTAAAGTACTAACCACAATCTCGCATTAAGCCAGCTCAGAAAATGACATCCTTTCCAAAGCATATACTTCTCTTTCCGTTGGAGATTCAATGACTCTCCAAAACTTTGTGGTTTTTTAATTCCACAAAGGGGACTCAGCTCCTTTAAGCATCTCAGCTAATACAGAAAGACCTAAGAATGACATCCCGCAGATAAATTCCTCTTGATGGCTTCTTTTGGCCACCACGCACAGACTAGGAGATAAGGGCAGCTACTTGCTCATCTGTGAAGTCGCTGCCAGACAAACCAAAGTTAGTCCTGCTGCTCCATGAATGCAGGGGAAGGGCCCCACACTGACCTTCAGGCGGATTTTCAGATTTTTATCTGACAACAAGTGGATGCAGCGCTCCATCACATCTGCGGCTATTTGGATCTGCAATGGCAGTGGTGGCTTCACATGGGGACCGGTGTCATTCTCGTCTGCTTTGGGGGGGTCTGACTGCTCCTCTGGAAAAAGAGCATAACCAGGGACAGTGTTTTATGAGACGCCCAACTTCAACTTGATCTCCCAACCTCAGATCAGGAACGGGACTGTCTAGGGAAAATGTCTAGGAACTGATCCTTAAGAACTCATGTTAAATTTGGGTCAAGATATGAGTCACAATATTCATCAAAGCATTAATTGTAACAAAAACTGGGGAAAACCCTCCAAGTCCACTCAAGAGGGTATAGCCCTAAAATTTGTGTTTACGAGGGGCTTTAATGACCAGGGAAAATTCTTATGAAATAATAGTGGTAAAAAGAGGAAAGCGCCCTGACTGGTGTGGCTCAGTGGGCTAGGCGCTGTCCCGCAAACAGAAAGGCTACCAGTTTGGTTCCGGGTCAGGGCGCATGCCTGGACTGTGGGCCAGGTCCCTGGCTGGGGGCGTGCAAGAGGCAACCAATCGATGTTTCTCTTCCTCTCTTTCTCCCTCCTCTCCAAAAATATAAATAAAATAATTGAAAAAAGAAACATTCATTATAAAAAGGAGGAAAGCAGGATGCAGTATTGTACACACAGTGTGAGCACTATTAGAGACATTTTTATATAAAGATGGGAGGAAGTATATAACAAAATATTAACAGAGAGGGGTCGTGAGATAGATAATAGGTGACTTCTATTTTTCCTAGACCTTTGGTCTTTTCTAAATTCCCATTAATAAGCATTTAAGCTGAAAGCATAAGGGAGAGAGGCTCTAACAGGGAGCCCTGGGGCCGCGCCGTTAGTCCCTTTGTGGCATTTGGCCCTTTGCTCTTTTCTCCTGGTTCATCCTTCGACCGAAGCAGGTAAGCCTCTGTCTTTGCTGTCAGCCTGAAGGGTCTGCTGATGGCCAAGATCAAGCCTTACCCATCTTCGTGTGAGACACCAGGGCAGCGTGGTGCCACACTCAGGGCGTGGTGAGAGGTGGTCGGTTCGAGTCTCGCCTGCACAGCCCAGTGCCAGTCCTCTCATCCCACATCCCCTCCCCGGTAAAGCGGATAGGGCACGCACACCTCGTTCGCTTGTTGGGAGAGTTAAATGAAATGAATGTTGCCAGCTATTATTATTCTTTCACTGCCTAGAGTGCTTTGTTGAGTGAGAGAGGTATACGTCTGTAAATTAAAACAACAACAAAAAGACTTGAGAGTTTCATGAAACCCAGGCCCGACTCCCTACCCTGAAAATCTTCCTCTGTTTACGTATAGCCTCCGGCCTCCCCCCGCCCCCCACCCCGAGTACCAGCTGTGCTTATTTCCATCCAGCCGAGCGCTGCTCCCCTAACTTTTCCCATTTCAGTTTCCTCTGCTGGAAAATCAGAACTCTACAGCGGAGGCCACACTTGTCTCCAACAGACGCTGGAGAGATCAATGAAAATGCACTTGTACAATGCTTGGTTTTCTTGGAGAAAGAGACCTCAGATATACAAGGTGCTTTTCCTGTGGCTAAAACAAAAAATGCATGTCAAACCAGCATCAAGCCAAACGTCCCTTATAATGCCAAGTGTGTGGTGTGTGCGCGATGAATGATAATTGTGAGACTGATAAGGCTGTGCTTTTCTTCCCAGAGGAGGGTCTGTTGTTTGAAATTCACCTACGGCCGAATGTTATTTGAGGGACGTGGATTTTTCTGTTACTGGAAGAAAGGTTTGATTCATTCAGTCTGCTTCTTGTGAACATCAACTAGGACCAGCAGATCCTAATCGTGAAAGAATGGATTCACTGACAAAGCCAGAATTGCAAACAAGAATGGCAAATCCAGATTATGAGGAATCGAGCTGCCTCCCCTTCTTCGGGTTTGAGTGAGGGGCACAGTTCACAAAAAGAAGGACTGGGTTAGAACAAAACTGAGAAGAAAAAGCCCGATAGATTTCTGACCAGAAAACTCTGTCCTTGGGGAAACCAATGAGTCGACTCTGCATAAATCATTACTTGGACCCTGTGATGCTTCCCTGCTGTTTAGAGGGAATTTGTTGTAATTAGTTGCATTGAGCTACTATTTCCTGCATCCTGGAAGTATTGGCTTCAGTTCATCAGCGTCTCAGAGTAGAAATTGCCAAAAAAAAAAAAAAAAAGGAAAAAGAAAGAAATCTGCTTGATTCCAATCTAACAAACTAATTTGGGACTCAGTCCGATTTAGGATAGTTCTGAGACCACCAAGCTCATTATAACTTGGCATTTTATATTTGCAGAGGAGATTCTAATAATTTATTAATCCTTTTGTGACCTGCAGTTCCAGATTGAGCTTGTGAATAAAACAACAGGCCAGAGCGTCAGCTAGCCTAAACTCCCTCTTCCTTTATCATATAAATTGGTAAGAAAAATGCTGAACCCTCCTCCCACCAATAAATAAATGAACAAAGCATATGAATAAACAATGGGTATAAGTAAAAAAAAACTGTCAGGAAAGAAACACAGAGAAAGATGTTCAATGTTCCCACTAAGCGAGAGAAATGAGAAGTAAAATAACAAGAACCCTTTTAATTTAGCGAGAAGTAAAATCGGTGATAGCCAAAATTGGCAAGGTTGTGGCAAAACCAGTATTAATTCTGCACCGCTGAAGGAAAGGTATTACCACCTTTCTGGAAGGCAATTTGACAAGCATAAAGTAATGTTCATATCCTTGACCCAGAAATCCCACTTCTGGGATTTATAAAGAAATATGCAGAAAGAAGGAAAAGGTCACGTGCACAGAATCATCCACTGCAGCTGTTTATCAGAGTGAAAAGCTAGAAGCAACCTAAACTTCCCACAGGGGAATGGATACTTGGTAGCAGCTATTAAAACATTAATTATGAAAACTCTATAGCAACATGGAGAGTGCCTTATTATATAACTGCATGCAAAAAGGGCATAATGCATTTAAACCGAGGCTGCAGCCATAGAAAAATAGGTTTGCAACAAAAAGGAATGGAAAACAGAAGAAGAAAAACAAGGAACAAGAAACAAAACACCACCACCAAAAAAGGGGGAATGGGGACCATGGAAGATACATAAAAAGGGACAGTGCCTGAGTTAGCGTGGTGGCGTTATAATTGACTTTTCTTATTTCCATGCCTTCTATAAGGGTGTTTCATTGTTTTTACAATAATCTGCTTCAAAAAGAAAAAAAACAGCTATGCCAAAATAAATAACAGCTACCTTCCTCATCCAAATCTGAGACATTTCCATCGGCCACATCCTTCTCCTTGAGGTAGTTGAGCAGAAACTGTTCGATGTCTTCGGCTGTGGTGGCATTCTCAGGTCCTTTTTCAGGAGCTGCCAGTCTTGCGCTCAGGTGACGTCCCTCCTCCCCTACGCGTTGCTCTTGGAGTTGCCCGAGGTCACTTGTGTCTGGGAACCACTGGGCTGCAAACAAAGTGTTGCAACGGTCACCTTGCTCATCGACGACAGGCATCAACACTTCACGAGCAGAGCACCCTTCCTCCGGGGCCTGCAGGGCTCCACGTGACCAGGCCCCGCCTGTCGCTCTGACCTCACCTTCTCACCACTCCCAGTTGCCCTGCCGCCCGCTGGTTTCTCCCAAGGGCCAGGTGTTTTCCTGCCTCAGAACTTTTGAATATGCGGTTCTCAGCATCTGGAATACTTCCCCCTCCACATCACATCTGGCTAATTCCGACTCACTTTCCGTGTCCCAACACCGTTGTCACTTGCCCACTAAAGCCACCCCTTGACTCTTCCCAACCTAACCCGGGTCCCTCACACGCTGGCTCTGACAGCATGCTCTCACACCAGCTCCTCCTGATGTGTAACTATATTGAGTGTCCGTGCGCTCTTTAGACCCTATGCCCCGCTGATTGCCACTGGAGATCCAACGCGCCCAGCACAGGACGGCACTCGAAAGCATATGCTGAAAAAATAAACACACTGGATTGGAGAACACGTACAAATGACAAAATTCTGAGTACAGGATACACTGCTCACTAGCAGAAGACAGGCTCTATGGAGCCTTGGGAATGGACAGTCTTCCATCTGTATTTCTGGTATAAAATGCTTCAGAAGGCTGCCATTTTCTCTCCAAAGCTCTTCCTTCTGCAGGGACGCTTCATTACTTCTGACGTGTCACCAGAGTAAGTAAGCCGTAAACATCACTGAGCCAGAGGTTCTCAGACTGTGCCTTGAGGAGCCCAAGGGTCCTGCATCATTGTCTCAGGGTCACAGCGGGGAGGCCAAAGATAGCAGGCTGGAGGGTGGGTCCAGGTGTCCAGCCCTTCTTTAACCAGGGCAGCTCTAACTTCAACAGTTTTTGTGCACTGGGCTCCCCCAGGGCTTCATTTCAAAAGGCTCTTAGATGTGAAAGAACAAGAAAACTCCCCAGCCTGAATTTTCACTCTCCTCTTGCAGACAGCCGGGAGAAAGCCGCCGATAACCTTTAGCACCTGCTCATCTCCTCTCCATCAACGAGCATCTGCACGGAGCGAGAGCAACAGCAGGTGGGGATGCCCAGCCTGGCAAGTGGGAGGGGCAGGGAGCAAAGGCTGGAGACGAGAGCCTTCGCTGCAGTATCTGGAGGATCCTATATGTAGGGGTCACTTCTTCAATGCCTCCTCCCCAGATGTAAATCAGGCCCATAATGTACTCTAAAACACTGCATTCCCAACGAATTAAAGTTAGGACTCAATAGTCACTCTGCTGAAAGTAGACAGGCTACAAAGATTATTTTCTAGATTTAAGGCTAATGCCAGACATTAAAAAATCTTTGCTCACAAATGGCTTTTTTGAACATATGAGATGAAGCTCCACCTGACTCTTAGTGCAAATTAAACTCTAATAAGGCGCTATTTTTCTCCTATTAGATTAGCAAAGATCAAAAAGCTGGGTAATAAACAGTGTGGGTGAGGGCGTGGCAAAATTGGCACTTACATAGCTGATGGGACTTTAAATTGGCATGAACTCTCCAAGAGCAATTTGACACTCTATTCAAAATTTAAATGTAATTCTCTCCAAGCCAGCATTTGCCTACTGACGTACTTAGCCATGTTCAAAATTGCCTGCAAAGATACTTGTTGCAACATTTTTTGGTGTGTGGTGGCAAAAGACTGGAAACCACCAAAATGTACACCAAGAAACGACTGCATAAATAAATTATGGTGCAGCCACACAACAGAATACTATGCAACCATCAAAACAATGTGGCAGCCCCGCATGCACAGATTGCTGGGGTATGGGACACGGGTGCTTTCTTTCAAAGCTACTTCCTTTCAAACGTTACTGCTCTGTTGTTATGAGGAATCAGCCAACAGGCAGTTGTGCTTAGGAGTAATTTAACTGCTGAGAGCTCTTCCCCTCACTGTGGTACCTAATGTTTTTTAGTCAATGCTTATGGAAACACCGTGTTTATGGTAACTCAACTTCCTAAAACATGTCCTGGAGTCTTCTAACCCCTTTTGGAGGTTCCCCGAGACCACACTTCCACTCCCATCTTAAAAGAGTCACCATCAGTCAGACAACCAGATGACAAAACAGAAGTACCGGCACCACGCTGACCCCAGCGCGACGGACCAGCTCCACCTGAGCATGGCTGGCCACTCAGAACACAAGTGTGCTCTGGGTGACCTCAGAACTTTCAGAAACACTATCCCCAATAGTGCTTCTTTCCCTAGGGTGCCCTCAAGTTAACCTTCCCAACCCTGATTTCCCTCTCTGCAGTGGAGACTCCCTCCCCCTCCATTTCAATTAAAAAAAGGGCTACACAGGATTTCTCCCTGAGAGATGACCAAAGCCATCAGCAATCCAAGGCAATTCAATTTTCAAGGTCCAAATTGAGATAGCTCCAGAGAGGATATATTTAATAGGCCTTTTCTTAATATATTTTTTTAGATCTCAAATTAACGTGCAGTAGAGTTCCCCAAAGTACTAAATGTAGAAGTCTGGAGTGTACTTGGACCATGGAAGTCAGCCATAGTCTCAAATGTATAAGCAGTTAGCCAGTCTTAGCAGTGTCCCCAGGAGGACGGGACCAGGTTCTTCTTGGTCACTGCTGACGGCCCAGGGACTGGTCCAGTACACAGGCTTCCAAGTAGTTGCAAAATAAAATTGAAACAATACTTCCCTTGGTCTGCAGGCCCTGCAGGATTTGTCCTTGTCCACCTTTCTAATTTCAGCTTCTATCAGCCTCCCCAAAATGACCTCTCCTCTCCAAAGACCCCAAGTCCTTTCTTCCCTCCAGGTCTTCGCACCTGCTGTTCCCTTTGCCTGACTCTTCTTAAGAACCATAAAAATGTTGACAGCCTTCAGGTGCCAGCTCTAGTGTCACTTCCTCAGGGAGGCCCTCCTTGACCACATGCTTTTATCCAAAGAGCATATGTCTACTCAAAGAAGCCTGTCCCCGTTACTCTCTTGTATCAAGTTGTCTATTTTCTTCACAGTGCTTATAAGATTCTGAAATGAACTTCGTGATTTGTTCACTTGTTTATCATCTCTCTTGAAGCAGCAGGAAAGCTCCATGAGCTTATTTGTCTTGTTCACTGCTGTATCCTGATTACTTAGCCCAGTGCCTGACATATGGCAGGCATTCCTTATTGAATGAATGAGTAAAAGAACGATTTATACTGCATGTGAATGTTCATGAACGAATGAATGAACATTGGAAATGGTGCTGGCTACAGGCCAGAGGACTACCCCTGTTCCAGCTACCTTGTGGGAGCAACTTTCTTGCCCACTCTTGGCCTTCTGAGATGTTAAGATGAGGTAGGTCAGTGACCTTTCCACCAACTCTGGAGGCTACTCACAGGACTGAAATAAGTATTGGAGCTGTGCCCTTTGGATAAAAGAGACTCGGGTATACAGCTCATTATTTTTTTCATTCAAAGACTAACTAGTTGAGGGATTTTTTTTCATATATAGTCAGTCCAAAAACTGCCATTTTAAGGGCGGCTAACACCTCTGACAGACACCCAACAGGATCAAAGGAAAGAAGAGAATCTCAAACTACCTCATACAATTAAATGGTTAAAAGAAAGTTTCTAGAACTGCTCTATTCAATATTGCAGGCATGAACCACATGTGGCTATTTAAATTAAAATAAAAGATTCAGTTCCTCAGTTGCACTAGCCATACATAGCTACTGGTTATTGTATTGGACTGAACAGATACAGAACATTTCCACTGTTGCAAAAAGGTCCTATTGGACAGTACTAGATTATATGTAGACTGAGTAATTCATGTTATTTCTGTTCTCCATCAGCAAAGAAACTGCTAATTCTTAAGTATCATCAGGAGCAGCTTGGCACAGTAAAAAGAGAAAAAAATCATAAATCCTGACTTTTCTCCTTATTTAACTGTGTGACCCTGGCTAAGCGGGGTATCACTGAGCCTTAGCTCTTCCTGTCTATAAAACAAAAATAATATTTACGTGTAGTCTTTAGGCTTTATGGCACAGAGCAGGAGCTCAATAACTGGCGGAGATGATTACAGTGTACACATGTACACAGGGGCAGGCAAAAGGAGGTTCACAGTTATGAGTGCCCAACGCCGGACAGATGGACGAGGGCCAGTGGCATGGCCACCACAATCACCAGACTTCTCACCCCAATGGACTTCCTCTTTTGGGGTGTTGTCAAAGACAAATTTTTTTCATGAAAACCACGTACTGTGGATATGATTCACTACATAAGGGAAGCACGTCGAGAAATTGATGTGTGCTTGAACATAGAGCAAGTGAACTACAAGACTGTGTAAATAATGAAGGTGGACCATTCAAGCACCTATGAGATTGTACTTAAGTGCACTGTGCCACTCTTTTGAGTTAATAAAGCTATTGTAATAATCATGACCTGCATGTCTTTTTCAACATGACCAACTGTAAGCCTACTTTTGCCCACCCCATATGTGTGTCTATAAAAGCAATGGAACTCTACCATAACATGTGGGACTGGATAAATTCAAACAATGTTCAAATAATGTCCTCCAAAGCATAACCACAAACAAAGAAAAAAATAAGGGGAGGCAAATACAGATACTAGTTCTTCCCCGAAACAGCATTAAAAAGGGCTCACAACGTACCTAATGCCGCCAGCAGAGTATGCAGAACACTGACAAAGGAAGTAGCTCTCTTATCATAAAACTGATCAAGGGCAGCCAAGACATCTTGAACCACATCTGCCACCAAAGGAAGCAGGCTAGCATCAGAGTTCCGCAGCATGACTTCTAAGACCTTTGGGGTATGCGGGTGCAGAGACAGATGACGCAGATTTAAAGAGATCCCATTTACCAAATAGTCTGAATTTTGATTGATCAGGTGCTGCAGGGAGTCATACCCACAAGCATGGCAAATGTCCATCATGGCACTGGTAGCTGCCTGGCTAATGAGCAGGGTTTGGTCTCCAGCCTTCTCCAGAACTGGATATAGGGCCGACATCAAGAGCAGTCGGAAATCTGTTCCTAGAGCATAAGCAAAGTGGCCAATCCCTTCCAACTGGATGCATATTTGCCAGATGTTGCTGTTCAGAGAGCAAATTGTGGGACTTGGCTTTGAGAAGGCTGGAAAAGATGTAACTTGGCAGGTGTGTGCACCAGATGTGATGGCCTGGAGGCCCGACTGCTTCATTGTTAGCTCCTCTTCCATTTCTTCAGCTTCGATACAAGTGACCAAATACCAGTTCTCCTGACTTGTGTATTCTTCAAGCAGTGATGTCACGATCTCTCTCAGTTCCTCTGGGCTTGTTTTAATATGGTTTTCATGAAGATTTTCCACTTCCAGCCCAGCAGCCCCTGCAACCAGTTCATTAAGGATCATGGCAGCTTGCTTTCGGTAAACCACAGATTCGTGGTACAGGTCCATAAAGTGATCGACAAGCAAATAGAGGTTCCCATAAAAACCAAGAAGCTGACAGACCCGCCGCAAGAGCAGGAAAACCCGCTCATCGGTGAAGAAGCGGAAATATCTCCTCTGGATTCGACTCGAGGGCTGCGCGGCTGAGCCCTTTGGAGAAGCACTCAGATGATTAGCGTCCCAACGCCGCTCTTCCACAATTTTGACGTCAGCCACATCCAATTCTAGAACTTGGACGAGGGCTTTGGAGAGGCGCTGGAGATGGGCCACAGAGTTGAGGACAAAGTTCACTTTGGGGCCCAAGAGTTTCAGGTAACCGAGTAACAAGGAAAGAGTAGAGAATTTGCCCGGATCATCTTGGGAGTTCATTAGGCGGGGAAGAGAGGTGGCAAGGGAATGCAGGTTTTCTGACAAGATGTCAGCAAAGGCTCTGCTGCCCACCACTACCTTCTGATCTGCAAAATGTCTCAGAACTTTATTGCACCGGGCTTGGACTTCAGGACTCTCATCATTTAGGAGACCCACCAGAGCCTTCAGGAGGGGACCGGCCGATTCGACCAGGGACTGACTGCACTTCACAAGAAGGGCCTCGACGAGCTCTATCAGCTCCAGCCTCACCTTCCAGTGCGGCTGAACCGAAACCCACTCCGTTACCTTCTTAATGAGGACAGCCAGCTTGTCGGCTGTGTTTTTCACCCACTCAGCTTCCCTGTGAACCATCAGCTCTGCTACTCTGTGCTCCACTGCAGGCTTTGCCTGAAGCCTAGAGATTCTTTTGAGCTGTTCGTCAGCCATGACAAAGCCCACTGTCTTGTAGAAGATCTTTAGGGAAGACACGACGATGCTGTGCCCTTGTTTGAAGTCTCCTGTGATAATCCTGGTCAGCGCGGTTGAGATTCCAGGTAAAAAAGAAGCAAACAAGTCCCCCAGCTGCTCTTGCTCAAGCTCGTCCAAGGACCTCGGGTGGTCGTCACAATCGCACTGAAGGAGTAGGACCTGTAAACATTTTAAGGCAGCAATTTTAATTTGCTTTGATTTCTCCTGTTCTGCTAGGCCTAACAGTAAAGATACTGCAAATCCCAAACGAGGCAGAATGGAGGGCTCGTAGAAAGTCAGGAGGATGTCCCCGTAGGCGGAGTGCATTAATGCGCTGAGGCCCTGGATCACAGCCAGTTTCAGCTCCTCGGACGCGGCGGCGGGCTTCTGGGAGGCGGGCGAATACAGGCAGCTGGAGAGCTCTGAGAAGAGCTCCTGGAGAAGCTCCTGTTCCTTCACACATGTCGCGGAGAGGACAAAGGAGACGCACTCCACCACACTCTGGATCAAGCGGTCCCTTTTGGGACCCGGGGTCTTCAGGGTAAATCGCAAAGGGAAGAGGACGTACTGCTGAAGTTCCTGAAGAGCAGAGTCACTCACGGTCTGTAACTGTGCCCGCAGCTCCTCCACGTTCTCCACTGTCTGCGTCTTTGTGAGCTGAACGCACACGGGACGTAGGACGCCGAAGGCCTCCTCAGGAGTATCAAACACTGCCATTGTGCAAGAGCCTTCCCCTCACTGAGGGGACATCCTGTGGGCTGGAGGAAGGACACTTTTCAGTCAAGAAGGTCAAGCTCAAAGCAAACACAGAGTGAACTTGCATTCATTCATTCAGCAGACAAGTAGCGGGGACCTACGTGTCAGTCGCTGCACAAAGCACTAGGGGAGCAATGGAACTGAAGAGGTGGTCCCTATTCTTCAGGGGCCCCCAGTCTAGTGAGCGAAGCAGAAGGACAGTTACGACACAGACTGTTAAGTAACAGGACAGACCTATGCTTACTGTCCTTAAGTGAGTGAGGAAGAGCCATGCGTCATAGCCCTGGAACTGTTTCACAGGAAGATGCTTGAGCCAAGAGTTGAGGGAGGAATGAATGGGAATCTGTGGGCTAGTCTGAGGAGTTAGAATTTTAACCTGTTGTCATAATGGAGAGCCACTGAGGTGTTCTTTTTAAACCTGAGGCATAACACACATAAAGTAGAATGCACTAGTCTCAACGTACAGCTCAGTGATTTTTCTGTACGTAGAGACCCATGTAACCACCACTAGAAACAAGATACGGACTATTTCCAGCACCCTGGAAAGCTCCCTCGCGCCCTCCTGCAATCAACTTTCCCTGCCCAGAGGTAGCCGCTATTCTGACAGCTACCACTACGGGTGAGCTCTGACTGTTCGCGTCATGGTGGGTGAGATGATCAACTCTGTGTGCTGAAAAGATCCCCTGGCAGCCGGGAATATGGGGCAAGATCAGAATCAGGTGAGAATAAAAGCAAAAGCAAAATGAAAACGAGTGGCCAGAGAAGCGGAAAAACCAGGAGCTCACACTATCACAGAAATCACGGGAGAGGGATATTCAAGTGGGATGGAAAGATGGCAGGTGTGCAGGCAACGGAAGGAGATAAGTTTAAGGGAAAACGAAGGAGCCGGGCAGCTTAATACAAGAGTCTCTTTCCTCTGTGAGGAGAAATTCCAAGTCATGGGTTGACAGTGAACAAGGAGGGTAAACAGCGAGCTTGAGGAGAAATAAAAGTCTCAAATATTCCCTCTGGGGCAGCAGAACCTGTTGGGAAGACAGAGAAGTGTGGCCCAAGGGTACTGACGACCGGGCTGAAGCTGCAGACCAGAAACGCGTGCGGGTGTAGAACGCTGGCATCGGACAGAGGCCTGGGGACCATCTAGCCTGGTGGTGTCTCTTCCACTCTCACTCACTCTTTCTAGTTTTTTGGCTCTACTTGCCCAGTGTTTCTGAACAGCTGATGACAAGTAAGTGTCTCTGTTGCCTCTCCCCACTCCCAATCTAATGAACTCCATTGAGCCCCAATGACTAGGGCTGGCTGGCAAGCAGGTGATGCTTGGTGGGCGTGGGCAAGACCTGCTCAGCCCCGAGAACGGGTCCTGAACGGTCCCCCCATGTCAGGAGAGGGCACCAAGGCAACAGTCAGGCTTCAATACCTTGGAGAGAGTCTGGTTCACCGAGCTCCATAGACCCCTGCGAGAAAGGGTGATGCTAGTCTCTGTGAGGCTTCCTGGGAGGGTATCTCCTGGTCTCTGTGACCCCCAAGAAACCAGGAGAGGGAAGAAGCTCAAACCTTCCCTATTCTGGGCGAGGAAAATGCCAGGTGTGGGTGCCAGAAAGCTGGGCTGGGGCCTACTGACATCTCAGCAGCACTGGCTCACACGCTGATGACCCAGAGGCTGCTGTGCCCTCCTCTGCCTGAGCTGGAAGAGCAGAAGGAAAGGAAGACTACTTAATGGGACCTAGCAGTCAGAAGCAGGAGAAGCAAATAAAAGCGCCCTGCAGATGGTGAGTCTTAGATGAACAGAACCACTGAAGGAGACAGACAAAAATTTTAAAAATAGTACAACTAAAAAAGGAAGTTCAATTACAAGACAAAAGACATTTCTCAGAGTTTTCAAAACACGATTTTCCTCACCCAAAAAAGCTCAATTGGTGGGGGAAACAAGAAAAGAGAGCTAATTGCTGAGATCCAATTAGCGGCCTGGAAGACCAAGTAGAGCTGTCTTAGAACTCCAAGCAGAAATATGAAGGGAAGAAAACTGTGAGACCTACAGGACAGATCTGGGAGAACCAATGTGTAACTAGCTGGCAATTCTGGAAGAGGAAAAGGAACAGATGGAGGAGCTAAGACAAATAAATAACTGAAATATTTCCCCGGGCTGCAAAAAAGGACTTAATCTGGATGCTAAAAAGACTGAAGGATACACATGTAGTCACATTCTGGAAAAATTCCTGTACACTAAAATATGGAGAAAAATCATATACACTTTCAGGAAGAAATGGCAAACATCTGACTCTGGCTTTGAGTTTCTCATTTACAACAATGTATACAACAAGATAGTCCAACTACTAACTGCAAAGAAAGGCTTGTGCCTGCCCCCCAAACCCCATAAATAGCCCAAATGTTCACCGGTGAGGGTGAAAGAACAACATGCAAGGATTGAGAGAGGGTGCCACCCATATGCCCGACCAGAGGAAGACCCCTGAAAAAGAACTTCATTCAAACAACAATTGAAACAGAGATCTAAAATGGGAAGATGAATGAAAAGCGGACACTGCTCAGAAACTTTTTCTTTTAGCACGAGACACTTTCTCCAAACGAAACGTTTAAGTGGGAGCTCAGCCTTAACATAGATAAAATCAGAGGACCTAGCTAAAGCGGGGTGAAGGCAATGGGCTGGGGCTCTGCATCCCTCTCATTCATCTCAGGGGTTTCAAATTAACCTCGGGTGCCCTGAACTATGTTCTCAGGTAATGCGACAAAAACTGTAACAGAACTAATGAAGTGGGGACACACAATACGTCCAAAACTAAACTTATCTGCTCTTTCTCCTGTATTCTCTTCATGATTGGTGGTCCTCACCTATGCTCGAAACCTTAGGCTCTCTGCTTTCTTAATCCCACTGTTCTCTTAAGTTTCATCAATTCTACCCCTTCAACATCTTTCAAATCTGTCGGTGGACCAACTACAGCACCTTCCCCTCTGGCTCCCTGCCTTGTGTGCCTGCTCTTTTTGAACCCAGATGACATGTAAGTCATAATTCCAAACAAAAATCTGATACTTTCCTCCATGCTTAAAATTCTTCAACTGCTCTCCGGAGCTTGCCTAAAGTAAAAATGCCTTTTTACTACGGCATACGGGACCCTGCCTATCTCACCAACCTCATCTATAATGCTTCATCGCTTGAACTTGAAACTCTACCCATGTAAAATGATAAAACTTGCAATTTCCTAAACAGCTGATGCTATTTCACATTCGCCTCCTTTGTGCTACCACTGTAACACATCGCTACTCTAATATTTAGCGTGCTGGGTTATTCTGTATACGTCTGTCTCACCTACCCTAGACAAGGCAAGCCTACGCCGATAGCCTCGGGGGGCCTCTGGCACCTGACAAGCACTCAAAAACTACACGTATTCTGCTTCCAAGCTGGATAGAGCAGCATGTGACAGGCCAATGCTCCTGCTGGCAACTAGAAAATACCCAGATAAACGACAAAAATCTTTTCTTAAATCATCAAACAGGTGTGGAAGCAACATGATGTACCGGTACTGTAGTGAGGGTGAATGTTCAGAGTGAGTCGACAATCAGAGGCGATGTACCTCCCCCCGTTGGTGCATTTGCTGATCTTGGACGCAAGCTTAGGATTACGGTGCGGCCCAGATCAAGGGCTGCCACTAAATGAAGAGAAATTAAAATGCTTTTCATATGGTCATGTGGAGTGAAGGGGGCACAAAACTGCCATCTTCAGGGATCTCAAACTACATGACTTCTGGGAGAAGGCTGGGGGAGAAACGACTGAGAAATGTACAAACAAATAGAAGAGATCAACCCACAGATCCAAGAAGCTCAGCAAACCCCAAGTTGACAATATGATGAGAAATGAAGACACACAGCTACCTCCCAGTCAAAATGCTGAAAACCAAAAATAAAGAAAAAATCTTAATTCTTTTTGTAACGGAGCAATAAGATTGACAGACAGCTTCTCAACAGAAGGATAAAATCCAGATGACAACAGGATAACATCTTAAAAGCATTGAAAGAAAGTAACTACCAACCTTGCAGTTTACACCCTACAAAACGCTGTTCAAAACTGATGGCAAAATACAGATGTTTTAGACAAAAACTGAGTGAATTCATTGCTATCAGGTCTGCACTAAAGGAAAAAAAAGGAGAAAATGAACTTCAATGGAAGCAATGGAACGTACGAAGGGATGAAGAACGACAGATCAATACAAGAGTATTAACTGCACAAAACAGTAATTACTATGTACGCACACACAAAACCAAAATGCGAGACCATGCCGCACCAAAGGAGCATGAAGGGCATTAAGAAATTGAGTGTATTAAGAGTCTAGCAGGAAATGGTAAAATAATTTGTGTTAGACTATAACTTGTCAAGAATGCATGATGAAATCTACAGGGTAAGCTCCAAAACAACCCCAGAAGAATATATACGTAGTAAGTTTAGAATGTATGCAAACCCACCCACCCTGGGATCCATCACCAGGGCCACAGCTGGAAGGGCGCCAGTCAAATATGGGAAGTGGGTGAAGTAACTGAAATAGGGCAAGTGCCCAGCAAACCTCCAGAAGCCAGGCAGTGGCACTGTCCCCTCTTTGAACCCTCTGCCCATCCAGAGCCACAAAGAAGAGAAGTGGGTTGGTCCACCCTGGCAATTACCTAAGGCTCTGTCCCACGCAATTTACAGGTGCCTTTTCTAAGACAGGGAGTCAAAGCAGCTCTACCTAATACACAGAAACAGACACAGGGAGGCTGCCGAATTGAGGAGACAAAGAAATATGACCCAGATGGAAGAACAGAACAAAACCCCAGAAAAAGAACTAAATGAAACAGAGATAAGCAACCTATCAGATGCAGAGTTCAAACCACTGGTGATGAGGATGTTTAAAGAACTCACTGAGTATGGCAAAAACATAAGGGAAGAAATGAAGATTATACTAAGTGAAATGAAAAATCTACAGGGAACCAAAAGTGGAGAGGATGAAGCCAAAAATCAAATCAACAATTTGGAACACAAAGAAGGACAAAGCATTCAATCAGAACAGCAGGAAGAAAAAAGAATTAAAAAACATGAGGAGAGGCTTAGGAACCTCTGGGACAACTTTAAACGTACCAACGTCCAAATCATAGGGGTGCCAGAAGGAGAAGAACAGCAATAAATAGAACATTTATTTGAAAAAATAATGAAAGAAAACTTCCCTAATTTGGTGAAAGAAATAGACATATAAGTCCAGGAAGCACAGAGAGTCCCAAACAAGTTGGACCCAAAGAGGACCACACCAAGACACATCATAATTAAAATCCCAAAGGTTAAAGATAGAGAGAATCTTAAAAGCAGAAAGAGAAAAGCAGAGAGTTATCTACAAGAGTTCTCATAAGACTATCAGCTGATTTCTCAGAAGAAACTGCAGGCAAGAAGGGACTGGCAAGAAGTATTCAAAGTGATGAAAAGCAAGGACCTACAACCTAGATTACTCTATCCAGCAAAGCTATCATTTAGAATGGAATGGGCAGATAAAGTGCTTCCCAGACAAGGTAAAACTAAAGGAGTTCATCATCACCAAGCCATTAATATATGAAATTTAAAGAGACTTATTTGAGAAAAAGAAGATCAAAACTATGAACATTAAAAGTGAAACAAACTCACAACTATCAACAACTGAATCTAAAACAACAAACTAAGCAAACAAGCAGAACAGGAACAGAATCATAGAAATGGAAATCACATGGAGGATTATCAACTGGGAGAGGGAAGTGGGAAAATGGGGGAAGAGGTGCAGGGATTAAAAAGCATAATTAGCCCGGCTGGTGTAGTTCAGTGGATTGAGTGCGGGCTGGGAACCAAGCGGTCCCGGTTCGATTCCCAGTCGGGGCACATGTCTGGGTTGCAGGCTGGGTCCCTAGTGAGGGCCATGTGAGAGGCAACCACACATTGCTGTTTCTCTCCCTCTCTTTCTCCTTCCCCTTTCTCTAAAAAGAAATAAATATATTTTAAAAAAGCGTAATTAATAGGAATAAAATAGACAGGGGGATGTCAAGAATAGTATAGGAAATGGAGAAGCCAAAGAACTTTTATGCATGACCCAAGGACATGAACTAAGGGCGGGGGCACTCCTGGGAGGGAAGGGGGTACTGGGCAGAGGGGGGCAAAAGAGGAAAAATTGGGACAACTGTAATAGCATAATCAATAAAATATATTTTAGAAAAAAATAAAGAAGAAATAAAACGGTAAGCTGTGGTATTATGAGTTCTGCCACCATCTGATTTCAAGATTTACTGCGAAGGTACAATAATTAAGGGCGGTGCGGTATGTTACCGGCATAAAGAAAGACGCACAGACGAACGGGACAGGCAAGGACCGGAAACAGCCCCCATACAGGAAATGCAGAGCCCATCTACAGACTCGCACACCTGGGGAAGGTGCTTCTGGAATGAACAGGGGAAAAGGACGGTCTTTTCAATTAAAGGGACCATTTCACTTGGCTGTGCATATAAAAAAAATACGTCTTGATTCCATCTGACACCAAATTTAAATGTGAAATGTAAAACAACAAAGCTTTGCAAAGAAATCAGCGAGCATCTTTGTGATCTTGTAGTAGGCAAAGATTTCTTAAACAGGACACGGAAAAGGGCTCAGCTTAACAAAAAAAGGATAAATTCCGCCACATTAAAATTAAGAACGGTGTTCATCAAAAGACACCAGTAGAGGGAAAAGACCTATATGATGGGGCAAGAGGTTTCCTAAGTATCTGACAAAACACTAAAATTTATAATGTAAGAGATTTTAAAATAAATCATTAAGAAAAAGGCAATCCAGTACTTTCTTCATCTTCTCCTAAAAACTTTCCTCCACCACCCCCACCACCCCCACACACCCACACACACACACACACACACACACACGGAGAAAAGAAAGAAAAAGACAATCCAACATGGAAAAGGACTTGAACACACATATCACAAAAGGGGATATTCAAATGGCCAATAAACATATGAAAAGAAATTCAACATCATTAGTCAGGAAAATGCAACTTCAAACCACAATAAAATACCATTATACACCTGCCAGAAGGGCTAAGCTGAAAAAAGGGGATAGAAAGAAAAAGAAAATACGAGGTTCTGGCAAGGATATGAAGCAACCAGAACTTGTACTCAGTGCTGATAGGAGTGTGAACTGGTACAAATACTTTGGGAAAAACTTTTATAGAATCTATTATTCTAAAGGTGAGTATTATATATACTCTATGATCTAGTAATTCCCCTCTTTTACATTTATGTAAACAGAAATGCATGCAGAAATGTATCAAAAGACGTGTTCTGGAATACACTATCCACATTTGCCTCTAAACAGAAACCACCCAAATGCCCATCTGTGGTGGATAAATTGTGGATGCAGTGGGTAAGTGGATAAATTGCGGTGTATTCTCTCAATGGAATACTATACAGATGAAGATTTATACCATAGAAAATCTTCAAAAGAATAGGTTACAGGCTCAGAAACATATAAACTAGCTTTCTGTGAGGAAGAGAGTATAACAAATTGCTACTTTGACATGACTATAAAAGGCAATCATATACCTTTATGAGATGGCCGTGAAATCACAGTTGTGTGACAATATGTCAATTATAGACGGAATTGTTTAGAGATTTAGAGCCTCAGGAGCCCCAAGGAGCCCTAGATTCTATTCCTATAAAACATAACTGATTATTTAAAGTGGGGCCGCAATGTCTGATGCTGGTATGAGCGACAGCAACGGGGCGTTCCGGCCCAGAAGGCGGTGCTGGGATGAGGCGTTCAGAGCGAGCTGGTTCTCTGGGTGAGCAGAGAAACCACCCAGAGTGCACTGGTGGCAGGCGGCCACTGACCCGGCACAGCCTGAATCACCAGTTCTTGCCTGCTGATGGCTACCTAAACCGCCCCTAGTCCAGAGGTCTCCTGCTGTGGCTGTGGAAGGCAGTCACCGGAGAGGTGAGGCAAGAGACCTGCAGTCACGGAGCACGAGTGGACCCACCCCCCAGCAGCCTTATCCCCACCTCCCCTCTCTTCCGTCCCATCACAGGGACTGGCGATGCAGGAACCCTGCACCGTGGTGTACAGGCAGCGCAGACAACTGGGACAACCTGTAGAGACTGCTATCTTCACAGGCACTTAAGGGATAAGATGGTAGGTCACAAGGTACTTACTTTATCACACAATCAAGAAGTGAAAGGGGGAGAAAAAAGTACAAAGGAATTTGGACAAAGAACGAAGACCAACAGGTTTACAGAGGGGGAGAGTCTGTGTTGGGGTTGGGAGACTAAACACTGGGGCTGCATGGGAAGGCTGCTCAAGGGAAAATACCTGGCACAGGCAAAGGCCAGAGGTAATAAAAAGTCCCAACACCTAATAAGGCAAAGAGACAAGACAGAGATGCCATCATGGCCCAGGCGTGATGTCCGGTCACTTGCTCAGGGCCATGACTTGCTGTTCCAACACATAATCTCAGGCTCACTCTCACTTCTCTCGGGGCTTTGCTCAGATGTGAATTCTGAGTAAAGCCTTCTCTGATCACCCTTATTTAAAACTCGACCTACCCTCACTGCTCCCCACCCTGACACTACCTACCTCCCTTCCTGGCCTTGAAAAATTTCGTCCCCACTGCTTAGCACTATCCATCAAACCAGATGATCTACCTGCTTCTTTACCGTCTCTCTCCCCTCACTGGAACACGGGCTACGAGAGCAGTGATATTTGACAGGTTTGTTTATTGCTTCTGGCACAGAGCAGTATTTGGTAAATGCTCGTTGAACCAATAGCCATAGCCCTAGGCCTGGTTCTTTCATTGGTAGAGCGTTAACAACAGCCAAGTCTGAACTGGATTCTGGGTAAAAAAGCCACACTCTTTTTCTCTTCGGGTGAGTTATTCTCCTAGGTAGTTGATCTGATCCATTATGGAAAGATCTTACTAGATTCATTCTCAGGGGGCAATCAGAGGTCTAGATTTTGGCTGTTCCCAGCCCACTTTTAGGCTATTTCTAGGACAGGGACAAAATGAGTATGAGAACACGAATCTGACGATCTGGGTTCTAGTCCTGGCTTTAGTAAATGGCTGTGTAATTTCCATGAATTTCAGTTTCTTCATCCTAAAAAAAAAAACAAACCCTCAGTGGATAAGATGGTTTCTAAAACTTCTAGCTTTGATTAACCAGCATATGGATAGGAAGACTGGGTTTAGATCCTAGAGACAGAAGTTCAGACATAAGGATTCTCAATGTAAGTTCTTGAATATAAGGAAGAGAATTAATACTTATTGAAAACACTCACCACATGCCAGGCAACGCACATAACATTTCATGTGTTTCTTACGTACATAAACGCCTCATCCCCAAGCCGAGTAACACAAGCCTCAGAGAGGCTAAGGGATGCCCAGTCACCCAGTAAGCAGCATCAGATGCGGAATTCAACCCCAGCCTGGGTGAGTCCAAAGGCTCTATGTACTCCTTCCATGATACCAGAGGTTCCTAATCCAACTGTTTATCAGAATCAAGGAAGAACAATGTTAAGTAGGGATTCCTGGGCCTTACACCCAATCTACGGATTCAGAATCTATACTGGGGTTGGGGTGGGGCTGCCAAGGTACGCTTGGGAATCTATTTGAAAAGTCCACAAGGTCCAGCCGAGGACCAGCCAAGTGTGGGAAGCCTGCACTGCATATACTCCACACACACTGGCCTCCCGAAGAACAAGAGTCAGGGGATGAAAGAGGCACTCACTCAACAGTAGTGCTCACTGCACTCTGGAGGACCGCTGCCTCGGCTGAAACGGCTGGCTTATCGTGCGTCTTTCCAACAGAATGGCGTACTTTTTTAGTGTTGCAGCTTTACTGTGGTGTTCCCTGCATCTGGTGAAATGTCTGCCAAGCAGTTCCCACTCACTGTTTATTTAATAAATGAGCAAAAGCTGGATAAATAGGAAACCTCCAGCATACTCTGCAGTTTTGCAGCTTCCTGCTCATGCTTCTAACTAGAAATGTTCCCCTAGCATATACTACATGCCATGCCCTGTGCTAAGCTCTTGAAGAGGAAAAGTTAACTAGTGGGTCTGGCCCTGCACGTGGGGAGTGTACAGCAGAACGGGAAGCTGGAGGCGGGGCATCAAGGAGACTTCCCATAAACCCTTCGGAAGTTTCTCCATGCTTACTTAGTCTTTGTTTACAGTCGTCCTCTGCAGAACACTTGTTAAGCAGCGCCCTGCGTTACGCTACGTGTGAAGCAAAACCAGGTACGACTGCAAGTACAGGTGATCACAAGCACAGGTGGTGACTGTAATTTTCCTCTCTCGACAGCGGACAGAACTAGACAGGAAATCACAAAGGATGACATGACAACTTAACGACGCCATCAACCAACAGGATCTAATCAACGTTTACAGAACTCTTCAACCCACAACAGCAGGATGCATGTCCGTTTCAAGTGCCCACGGTACGTACACTGAGAGGGACTGTATCCCAGACCATGAAACGAACTTCAACAAGTTTAAAAGAATTAAAATCACACCAAGTACATTCTCTAGCCATGATGGAATCAAAGGAGAAATCACTAACAGATAACAGGAAAATCTCCAAACACCTGGAAACAAAGCAACACACTTCTAAATAACCTATGAATCAAAGAGGAAATCTCAAGGGAATTTTTCTGAAAAACATGGAATCAATGAAAATACAACATATCAAAATCTGTGATACACAACTATACCCATGGTAAGAGGGAAATTTATAGTACCAAAGACATATATTAGAAAAAGGGAAAGTTCTCAAATTAATAATCTAAACTCCCACCTCAGAACCTAGAAAAAAAACAAGCAAGATAAAACCAACGTAAGCAGAAGAAAGAAATAAAAATCAGAACAGAAATCAATGAAATTGAAACAGAAAACAATAGGTAAAAATCAATGAAAAAAAATTGGTTCTTTGAAAGGATTAATAAAATTGACAAACTTCTGGAAAGACTGATGAAAGAAAAGAAAGAGAAATTAGAAATATCAATAATAAAATGAGATAACACTATAGACCTTGTAGACAACAAAAAATAAATACCACAAATATTAGTAACTTTACACACATAAACTTTACAACTTAGATGAAATAGTGAGTTCTTCAGAAAACACAAACTACTATATAACTAGTATATGCTAATATAACTCACATAATATGAAATATATCATCTGAATAGTATTTTAACTTTTAAGAAAATTGAATTTGTCATTTGCAAACTCAAAAAATACAAAAAAAAGAAAGAAAAAAAGAACTCTCCAAACTTAGATGATTTTACTGGAAACTTCTACCAACCATTTAAAGAAGAATTAAAACTAGACTCCTGGTCAAGACGGCACTGCAGGTCAATGCAGAACTCAAATCCTCCCACAACCACATCAAAATTATAACCACGCTACAGAACAGCCATCATTTAGCACTGCCTGAAATCTAGCTGGATGGAAGTCCTATAACCAGGGATTTAAAGAAGAAGCCACACTGAGACTGGCAGGAGGCGTGGAGACTCGGAATGGGCTGGTCCCACATGCACACACGGCAGATAAAAATTGGGAGGGATACCTCAGCTGTGGAGGTACCCTGTTGAGAAACAAGGGGTCCCAGCCCCACACCAGGCCCCCATCCCAGGGTTCCAAAGCCAGGAAGAGAAGTCCCCATAACATCCGACTGTGAAAACCACGGGGGTTGTGGCTGACTGAGAGAGAGGGCTTCTAGAGTCCCAGGCAGTTCCTCTAAATGGGCCCACGCAGACTCACTCCCTCTTGAGCTCTAGTGCTGGGACAGCAGCTTGAAAGGAACCAGGGACATACAGGGAGGAACTAAATTGTCTGGCATCAAGGCAAGAGCTGGGAAGGCAGCTTTCCGCCCAACAGAAGTATGGGCGGAGCTCTGAGGAGTGTGGCTCAGTTGGTTGGGCATCATCCCACAAAGTGAAAGGTTGCTGGTTCAATTGCCCGTCAGGGCACCTGCCGGGGTTGTGGGTTCAGTTTCCAAATGGGGTGTGTATGAGAGGCAATGGATCCATGTTTCTCTCTCACATGGATATTTTTCTCCCTCTCTTTCTCCCTCCCCTTCTGTCTAAAAAAAATTTTTTTTAATCTTAATTATAAGAAAAAGTGCTGGCAGAAGCCATTGTTCCTTTTCTGGATCCACCTGCCCAGAGCCAGCAGGCAGGTGCCATATCTGAGTCTCCAACAACCAGGCTAACACTGTGCGCCCTGCCCTGGTGATTCCCTGAGACCCCACCCCACCCAACTTGCAGGCCAACCCAAGCCGTGTCCATACAAATGGCCTCTCCTGTTGCATGCTTTGGACTTTCCTAAAAATCTCTCAAACAGGCTGCATCTAGCCTCTGTGTGCCCCACACTTCTTGCTAAATGGTCCCAGGCCCAGCACTACTTGCAACCAGACTTGGTTCAAAGCTAGGCTTCTTCTGGGCCCCCCAAGTGCAGCACAAGTTACAGCCATCTTTAGATGGCTCTGTAGCTTGTGCTGGACGGCCCCAGACAGGACAGAGGAAGTGGCTGACCTTGTACCTCCTGGGAGGCACCACAGCCAGTACACCTGGTGGACAGCTTCAAACCATGCTGGATTATAACCCTACCACCTCCATAAGTGACATGACACACTCAAGGGATGGACTTGGAGAGCACCAAAGTCCTGCTCCCCAGGGTCAGCTTGTACACAGCAGTCCCTCTGCTGTAGTCAAAGCTGGCCCTCACAGCCAATGGGCCCAGGACAGACAACCCCTCCCAGTGATGCCAAGAGCAATCAAGGCACAACTGCAACAGGACGGTGCACACGGCCCACACAGGAGCACACCTGGAGCACCCAGCGCAGGTGACCGAAAAGGCTGCACCACTGAGCCCTATAAGACACCTACTGCACAAGGCTACTCTAGCAAGTCCAGGAAACATAGCAATTCTACCTAATAAATAGAAACAACCACAAGGAAGCAGCCAAAATGTGGAGACAAAGAAACAGGTCCCAAATGAAAGAAAAGGAGAAATCTCCAAAAATGAAATGGAGGCAAGAAAACTACCAGATACAGAGTTCAAAACAATGGTCATAAGGATGCTCAAGGAACTTAGTGAGAACTTCAACAGCATGAAAAAGGACACAGAAACCATATAAAAAGAACCAGTCATAAATGAAGGTACACTAGCTAAAATGAATAATTTATAGGGAATCAACGGTAGAGTAGATGAAGCTAAGAATCAAATCAACTATTTGGGATATAAGGAAACAAAAAACAACCAATCAGAACAGGAAAAAGAAAAAGAAACACCAAAATGAATATACTATAAGGAGCCTCTGGGACAACTTCAAGCATACCAACAATCGCATCATGGAGGTGCTGGAAAAAGAGAGAGAGCAAGAAATTGAAAATCTATTTGAAAAAATAATAAAAGAAAACTTCCCTAACCTGATGAAGAAAATAAACAAGTCCAGGAAGCACAGAGTCCCAAACAAGTTGAACCCAAAGAAGCTCACACCAATACACATCATAATTAAAATGCAAAAGGCTAAAGACAAAGAGAGAATCTTAAAAATAGCAAGAGAAAAGAAGTTAGCTATCTATAAGGGAGCTCCCATAAGACTGTCAGCTGATTTCTCAGCAGAAACTTTGCAGGCCAGAAGGGAATGGCACAAAATATTCAAAGGGATGAAAAGCAAGTACCTACAACCAAAATTACTCTACCCAACAAAACCGTCATTTAGAATTGAGCTTCCCAGACCCTCCCACAAAAAAAAAAAGGCTGAGTTCATCACCATCAAACCAGTATTACATGAAATGTTAAAACGTCTTCTTTAAGAAGAAAATATGACAAATAAAATGGCAATAAATACATATCTATCAACAACTGAATCTAAATAAAATAAATGAACAAGCGGAACAGAAACAGACTCATAGATACAGAAAACATTTTGATGGTTGCCAGATGGGAGTGGGGTTGGGGGATGGGTGAAAAAAATGGAAGGGATTAAGAAGCACAAATTGGTTGTTATAGAATAGTCGGGGGGATGTAAAGTACAGCATAGGGACTGTAGTAGGTAATATTCTAACAACTACGCATGGTGTCAGGTGGGTACAAGATTTCCTGGGATGATCACTTAGTGAGTTATATGTCTAATCACTGGGGTGTACACCTGAAACTAATGTAATATTGTATGTCAACTGTAACAAAAATAAAAAATTTCAAAATTTTTAAAAATAAAAACATTCAAAACATTAAAAAAAATGAAGAATTAACACTAATTCTACACAGTCTTCTGAAAAGGAAGAGGAGGAAATATTTTCCAATCCATTTTATGGAGCCAGTATCATCCTGATACCACCATACCCAGCAAAGACCATAGAAAAATTAAAAAAAAAAAAAAAAAACAACCAACTGCAGACCAATTGCCCTCAGCAACAATCTTAAACAAAATATTAGGAAATATAATTGGCAGTATGTGAGAAGAATCATACATCATGACAAACTAGGGTTTATTCTAGGGATAAAAGGCTGGCTCAATATTTGAAAATCAGTCAGTGTAAATAGTATTAAGAGGCTAAAGAAGAGAAACCACAGGATTATAACATCCTCATCTTTCAGACTGCTAAGTGTTGAAGTGTCCTAGGGCTGAGTCACATGGGCCCCTTTTCTTTCTGCACTTACTTGCTCTCATGACTCCCACATTTACACCTCTAGCCCAGATCCCGCCCTTGAACTCCAGACCCATAAATCCAATCGCCTACAAAACGACACCTCTACTTAAACAGGCATTTCCAACTGGACATGTACAAATCTAAACTCCTGCTCTTATTCCCCAAGCCAGCTCTTTCCTCCATTCAGTAAATGGAAAATCCATTCTTATGATTGCTTAGGCTAAAAACCTTGGGGTGGTATAAACTTGTCTTCTTTGATACCTCATATCTAATCTGTACACAAATTCTGTTACTTCTGCTAAAATATAGTCATACCTCCGTACTTGCCAGCTTCAGAACTTGTTAAACCTATTACTGGTCACGTTATGACGAGAAAAAAATGTTTCAGCACTCGGCGCTTGCTCGCCACTTGTTGCACTTGCTAGAACTTGTGTTACAATGCGACCCTGCAAGGGAAAACGGTCCATCAGTTGTTGCTTGCCTGCCACTCGTTGGAATGAACTATTGATGAGTCTGGAGGTACCACTGTATCCCCATAATCTGAACCTTCCTCACCACATGCACCGTGGGGTGCATTATCCTTTCACCTGGGTCATTAAAACAGCTGCCAAACTGGTCTTCTTGCTTCTACTCTTGCACCTTTACTATTTTCTACTTAACAGCCACAATGCTCCTCTCTTATTCATAATCATCCAATGGACACTCATTTCACTCAGTAACATCCAAAGTCCTTAGTATCCCCTACACCTCCCCACGTAATATGGCCCCTGGCTACTTTCTGAGCTCATTTCCAGCCTTCTGGTTCATATCACTTCAGCCTTATGGTCCTCCTTGCCGTTCCTCAAAACTGCCCAAAGTGGTCTAACCTCAGGACTTTGTACTTGTTTTTCCCGGTCTGGATCAACATTCCACCACATAGCAGACGGCTTGCTCTCTCACTTTTTTCAGGGCTCTGGTCAAATGTCATGATATCGGGGAAGCCTTCCGTGACCAGCACACATAACGGACTCCTATCCGCCACACATGCATTCCTCTTACCCTTCTTTTTATTTAGTGCCTTCATCATTTTCTGCCTCAGTTCATACTTGCGTGTTTGTTTGTCCACCTTCCCCTATAGAAGTTTAGCTTCTCATGACATGGATTGTTTGCCTACAGTAATACTTCAGACACAGATGTTCAAAATTATTTGCTGAAAGAATGAACGACCACTGGCTCAGGAGTGAAGAATTTGGGACCAGACATCAGATAACCTTGATTTGACTCCTGGCTCTGTCATTTCTTCCGTCCAGGTGACACTGGACAGAGTACTCACCCATGTTTTATGCTTTCTCATTGATCAAATAGTGATAATAACCCCCACCCCAAAGGACTGTTGTAATGATTAATAAAAGAATGTATGTAATGTGCTTAATACAAAGTAGTTTGCTATAGAAGTGCTCAGTGTATGACAGTTACTTAATACACAAAGATGGATACACTAGATTTGAACTCAAACGCCCTAGGTTATAATTATTAGATGCTGACTATGTGATTTGACGATATTCATCTTTTATATTCACTCATTCAGCTATGAATCAGGTGCTGGGGTAAAGAAGACAGATGAGATGCAGTCCCCTCTGATCTTAGCTAAGTGATCTTGGGTAGGTCACCTAACCTCTCTCAGCCTGTTTCCTCATTTGCCAAACAGGAATTACATAATACCTCCCTCACAGCTTTTCCCTAAAGGTTAAATGAGTTACTGCGTGAACACACTGTCTAGCTTACACCAACTGCTCACTACATTGACCATGATTATGAGTCTGGTCTGGAGGAGAAGCATCTAAGCAAAGAACTACAAGACAGTGCGTTAAAAGCAGAAACAGGCATCAACTAGGAGAGATTATCTCCTAACTGGAGTCTACCCACAACTGGTTAAGTTCTGTGATGATGAGGAGGGTCTAAAATTCCACAAGTCTACAATAACCTAACTTCAGAGCAGATGGACAAATTTCCCTGATAATTTGATAACTGGAATTTAAAAAGGAAAGGGGTTCCCAGAGTCCGAAACATTGTTTCTTAAAGGTCAATGGACTCATTGACTTCTCTGCCCTCCAAACGGTAGCATTAAATCTGAGGCACAAATGGACTCCCAAAGGGCAACATGTACTTTCCCGAATAAAGCAACCCAGTAAGAGCCAAGAGCAGAACAGTGCGTTTTGTGGGGGTGCTGTCACAGACTAGACGTCAGAACTGGACATTAAAGGGTGGATCTGAAGCCCAGTGGGAGATCATGAGGAAAGAAAGGGGGGACGTCATGTTTGGAGAAAGAACAGCCAGAGCCGTGGCATGGAGGCGTGAAAAAAGTGCACGTGGGTGGCTTGGCAGAGCAAAAAGTTTTGGGGGGAGGGCGACCAGGGAGCGGTGTATGCGGAGGAAGAGTGAGGCCTAGGGTCTGCCAGATGAGAAGGCCCCCCCTCACACGTCCAGGTCATTATTTCTCAGCATCGGTGTCCCCTCAGGATCCCCCTCCTGTTGGTTTCCCTCTTGCTCCCGCCACTCTTCCCTTACCTCGTCTTCCAGCCTTTCCCTCTCCCGCCTCCTCCGCCCCGCCGGAAGTGACGCGCTAACTGGCGCGCCGTACCGCGCCAGAAAGGTTCTGCGGGACCGGGAGAAAGGGTTCCGGCGAGACACACTGCGCCGGCGTGCGGGCGCGAGCGGTCAAAGTGCCTTCCGGAGACCGCCAAACTGCGTTCCTTTCCCGGTCTGTCGCTGTCGAAGTGCTCTGAACGAGATTCAGAGAGGCCGCCGCCGCCGTTGGAGGCTCGTTTCCACAGCTCTGAGACTTCGCAGTGTCCAGCCACTCCGGCCCTTGCCCTTTGACCCTGCTCTCGCGGCGGGGTGAGAGGTCGGTGGCCATCTTGTGGCGGCGGCGCGGGCGGCTGTTACTGCGGAGACCCATCCCCCTCCCCCCCTTGTCCGCCTGGCTGTCTGTCAGTCAGTGTAG
This sequence comes from Micronycteris hirsuta, assembly GCA_004026765.1. Taxonomy (NCBI): domain Eukaryota; kingdom Metazoa; phylum Chordata; class Mammalia; order Chiroptera; family Phyllostomidae; genus Micronycteris; species Micronycteris hirsuta. Next base: position 29,229 of record PVJI01002932.1, on the reverse strand, counting down.
AGTCCCGCAGGAGGTCCGGTGGGGCCCCGGCCTCGTGCCGTCGCTCTTCCCGCCGCACTGGGCGGCCCAGGCCGCTCCCTGCCGGGCCTCACCGCCGCCACCATGTCCTCCTTCTCGGAGTCGGCGCTGGAAAAGAAGCTCTCGGAGCTGAGCAACTCTCAGCAGAGCGTGCAGACCCTGTCCCTGTGGCTCATCCACCACCGCAAGCACGCGGGACCCATCGTCTCGGTGTGGCATCGCGAGCTCCGCAAAGGTAAACACCCACTCCCCAACCCTCTGGGACCTTCCCCCGGCTGTCCTCTTTCCCCCACCCGCTGCTGAGGCCCCTCTAGCTTCTTTATTGAGCCTGGCTTTGCTGGCCAGGGCCTCTGATGGTGCTTTTGAGGTTGGAGACAGTGTTATCCCCATTTTTCAGAAAAGGAGATTGAGGCCCGGGAAGGGTTAAGGTACTTGTCTGAGATCCCACCAACCAGGGCCCCAGGGCCCAGACTCCCGTGCAGCCAGCCGTTTTCCCCTCGGGCTCCTCTGCACACTTGCGACTGTTACTATCTGGGCAGGGTTCAGCACCTTGTGGAGGTTTCTGGCCCTAGCCTGTTGTGTGCCACTTTAGTGGGCGTTTGGAGTGGGAGCCAGCAGACTCTGGGGTATGGAGTCCTGGCTCAGCTACTTACTAGCTGAGCGATAGTGGGCAAGTTTCTTCATCTCCTTGCCTCTGTTTTCTCACCTGTGAAACAAGGACAAGGATAGCCGCCACTTACAGAGTCCTTATTCTGTGCTGTCACTATGCCAAGACCTTTGCGTATATCCTCGCGCTCATTCTCAAGAACAGCCCTGTGAAGTGAGTGCAGCTACTCCTGGTATAGAGAGGTTAAGGGGCCACACACCGCCTAGGGGCTCCTCTTCTCATGCAACTTTCATTTATTCTATTTATTTATTTATTTATTTAGAGAGATGGGAAGGGAGCGAAACATTGATGTGTGAGAGACACCTCTCCCACACCGACAACCAGGGACCTGGCCTGCAACCAGGCATGTGCCCTGACTGGGAATCGAACTGGTGACCCTTTGGTTCACAGGCCGGTGCTCAATTTCACTGAGCCACACCAGCCAGGGCTAACTTTCATTGATTCTAGATCCTGCTCATGGTCCATGGAGCTCAGCCTCTTATGTGCCAGAGACTAGGTTGGGTGCTTGAAAGCATGCTGGCTCCAGAAGCCAACTTTCTGGGATTTAAGCCTGACTTGGTCAAATGTTTAGTCAAAATGTTGGACATTTACTGACCCCAGTGGCTTAATCTCTTTGCCTCTCTGTTTCCTTACCTGTAAAATGGAGATATTTACTGTGCCTTTATTATATGCCAGGCACAGTAGTGATATCTTTACATACATTGCCATTTCTTAAATTCTAAGTAGAAATTGTGCGGAGCAGGAAAATCTGAGGCTCAAATAACTTGAGAGGAGAGGAGTAAAGAGGATAATCCAAATGAAAACGGAGCCTGGTGTCTGGTACCACGTAGGCATTGGATAAATAATGGCAAGACGGGATTACAGATTACTCAGTGTGAGGCACGGTCTTCGCCTTCAAGTTGCTTACAGTCTGGTGGGGAAAGGTGGTCACCTACATGGCTCTCTGATGCCCCGTGAGTTCCATAGCAGAAAGCTGAGGGCGCAAGGCTTTGAGATGTTTCGGACAGCCTGTTTGCGTGGTGGGCCCTTCAGAGCATAGGAATCCACTTTAGTTGTGTTCTCTACTGTGATCTGTGAGGTAGGGAGTCCACCGTGTTTTACAGATGAGGAAACTGAAGTGGCTAAATGCTACTTTTAAGGCATCATAACTGGTGAGGCTCAGACTGCATCAGGATGGCAGACCCCAAAATTCAGAATTCTTTCAGGAGACCCAGTTCTAGCCTTCTAGCAGAGATTCCCAAATATCATGGGTCCCTTCGGCTTTCTGGGCAGTTGGAGGGTAGAGTCTAGAGCTCCCAGAGCTTCTTTCATGTACCCCACTGCGCCATTCAGATATTTCCAACATCTGAGCTGTGAACAAAATGTGAATCGCCTCTGCAGGATCCTATCTGGTAGGATCTGAGACAGGTCAGAGTCCATCTCAAATATCACATTTGTGAAGGCTTCTTGGTTCCCCACCTTACCGTACTTGAGTTTCAAAAACAAAAACACAGAAAAAAATAGTTTACAGAGTGCATTCATTATGAAGCTCCTTTACTCCAAATTGCATATGGAAAGTTATGTTGTAAGTGGGCCCCTGTTATTACCCCCCATTTGACAGATGAGAAGATAAAGATACAGGGAGATCAAGTGCTTCATTCAGGGGCACACAGGTGGGGCAGGAGCCCAGAGCTCTCTGACACCAAAATTCATGCTTTCCAGTACCCAGGACCTCAGTGCACTCAGTAAGTGGAGGTGATCATAACCTTCCAACCTAACCTGTAGTGTTTTTGTTTATTGAAATTAATCACTGCATCCCATTCCTCACCCATTTAGCATTTACAGTTGGTCCTCTGTATCCATAGGTTCTGTATCCAACCATGGATTGAAAATATTCCAGAGAAAAAGTTACATTGTTGCTGACATGTTCTCTTGTGTAGTTAGGCCTAGGATGGTTGCATCTGTACTGATCACATGCATGCTTTTTTTTCCTTGTCATTCCCAAAACAATGCAGTATAACAACTATTTACATCTTGTTTACATTGTATTCGGTAATATATGTAATCCTGAGATGATTGAAGATATATGGAAGGATTTGCTTGGGATATGCAGATAACTATATATCATTTTATACAGGTCTTGAACATCTGAGGATTTTGGTATTCACACAAAGTTTGGGAGTGTAGGAGGGCCTTAGAAATAACCCGCCCCCCATGGATAATACTGAGGGACTATGTACTGTATTTTATTCTTGCTAGTATGTCTTTTTCACTAGGTTGTGTTTTGAGGGAGAAATTAGGCCTCTTGTTTCTTTGTAACACCTACAGTATTGAGCATGGTGTCTGTTACAGTTTAAAAAAATAGGTTAGGAGTTAATTATGGTCTCTGACACGTTGACTAAACAGCACTAATACAACTTCCTGTGGCGCTAGAAATGTTTTACGTCTCTGCTGTCCAACAAGGTAGTCACTTGCCACTGGTGGCTGTTGAGCACTTGAAATGTGTGACTGAGGAATGCAAGTTTTAAATAAATACAATTAAAAATGTAATTCCTGAATTTTGCTAGCCACAATTCAAGTGTTCACTCAGGAACACTGTATGGTCGCCAGGGGCGACCATATAGAACAGTGCAGAGCTAGAGGATGCTCTTCCAAGTATCGGGATACAGCTTCCCTCGTGAATTGAAAATGCCCCCACACTAAAGTGGAAAAGATTTTGTGCCCTAATGTTCAAATTGACCAGCCCCTTAGGTTCTAGCCCACCCTGAGTCTTTAAAAGTGTACATTTCTGTGGCCACGTGATTTTCCCTAAGATGTTCACAGACTATCTCTGAGTTGCCTTCAAAATATTTACCAGACTTTTAAAAAATTAATTTTCCTTGCTCAAATACCACTTCTATTGCTGTTATTTTTCTCTCCATTTCCTAGGAACTTCTCCCCTTTTTGGTGCAGTTTGGTATAAAATGCTCTTAGCTGAATATTTTACTAATGTTTTTGTAACTTGGCCTGAAAGCAAATCAGTAAGCCTTATTTCCAAACTTACTTTTCTAGATGTCAAACCAGCCAAACAAGTGAAAATTTTTGGTCAGCTAGTTATTTAAACCTTGCTCAATAACTACCGTATTTTTCGGACTATAAGATGCACTGGACCATAGGATGCACCTAGGTTTTAAAGGAGGAAAACAGGAAAAACATTTTGAAGCAAAAAATGTAGTAAAATATTTAATAACATGAATAACATAATATTTCACCAATGTAAATGTAAACAGCCAGGTAAGCTACATTCAGACTATAAGACGCACCCCCATTTTCCTCCCAAGTTTGGGGGGGTGCGTCTTATTGTCCAAAAAATATGGTATTTCATCCAGTTTGGAATGGGCATAGGCAGAGTGTGAAAAGATCTGCTTTGTCATATTGGAAGGACATCTGAGTAAGTAAGCTGTCACGTGGGGCTGGAGTAGAGGGCGTGTGTTGTGTGTGTTACCACCGTGTGTTCAGGCACCCTAGGGCTTTGTCGCGTCACATTCATGCACATGGTGCTTCTGTTGTCTGTTCAGGATGCTGGTTGTGGAGGGATAAAGTTTTATCCTAAATAAGCCCCCGTTGCCAAGTTCAAGCATAATGAAAATTAATTGGCACTGCAGATAGTGAAAACCTTGGCTGTCTGGCCTCTTAGCTATCATATTTGTAATACTGAAAAATATATCAGGTCTTTCTTGAATGTTCATGGCTTTTTATAATATGGATTTTGGGTTCTTTATGTTGGTTTCAACGTTAAGTATATGGAATTTGTAATGCTTCACTTTTGTGAAGTCAGTTTTGCTTTGTTGAAGTTCTGTTTTACTTTAGATGTAAATGCATTTAGATGTTAATGCATTTACATCTAAATGCATTAAGTCCATGGCATTATAGACTGGGTAGTTTTACTCCTCCAACATCCCAGAAGAAGGTTTGCTTTTCTTTTTAAGCCTTTTGCCATAATCATACCTTTGTAGCAACATAGCTCAAGGTTTTCAATATTCTCATCAGATGGCCATCAAAATTAGGTTATTACCAGAAGGTTAATATAATTCAGTATATCTGTATTTAATTTTTTGGAGCACTTTAAGTCACCAATTTAAGCCATAAATATGCTTTTAAAATCTTGTTTTTAACTTGGGTTAGACTTCTGTAGCTACATTTAAAAATGTCAGGTCTGCCCTGTCTGGTGCAGCTCAATGGATTGAGCGCTGGCCTGTGAACTAAAGGGTCGCTGGTTCAATTCCCAGTCAGGACGCATTGCCTGGGTTGCAGGCCAGGTCCCCAGTAGGGGGTACATGAGAGGCAACCACACGTTGATGTTCCCCTCTCTCTCTTTCTCTGTCCCTTCCCCTCTCTCTAAAAATAAATAAAATAAAATCTCTTTTTAAAAAGTCAGATCTTATGCCTGCTATGTCTGAATTTATACATGCTGTGTGCATTTCAAAAGAAACAAGTGGTTTCTGAGAGAAATGCAGTAAGGACTGGGTGTGTGTAGAGGTTGACATAGGTCTTGCTTGAGATTTTCAGACGCTTTGAACTGTCTGATTGTGTTTTTATTTATTTCTTTTAAAAGAAAACTGGGACCAAAAATTGTAATGATGTAACTTTATGGCTGAAAAGTTATGTGCACAGAAGCCAGGAAATTCAGTAATGTTCCCCCAAGCAACTGTAACTCATATATTGCATGAGGTTTTTATGGTTTAATATATGATACCATATAGAGTAATAGGAAGTCTACATTTAGTATGTATAAGAGAGAAGAATTATGGTTTTTGTGGGAGCCATAATTTTGCATATCCAGATTTCAGACGTGTGTAAATTTTCATTTACAATGTAGCATTAATGTATATCTGTATTTGAGATAAACATCCATTGCTGCACCTAGAGATTCCTCTGGATTGGAGAGTTGATGTAATTGACTGATGGTGGTTATTAGAATGTTCAAAGGGAAATTCTCAGTCTAGGAGCATAAATTACAAGAACCTAACTCAATCTTTCATTCTGCAGTATTTGATAATTGAGTTAGAAAAGTTCATTTTTGCAAAAGAATAAGTGAAAACCTTGGTTTTAACGTGTCTTCTTGAAAATATTGACTGCTTACCCTCTAGGAGTTTTCTTTATATTATCTTCATTTTACTGCTAATTACTCTGATTAAAATAACACAGAAATGAAGATGGCCCGTTCTTGCTTTGCTTTTTACAAAAATGATATTCTCAAACCCTTAGGTTGTTTTTCAAACATATAGCACCCTTGACTTTAAGTAGATAATGCTTGTCTTAGTATTTTTTTAGTAGTAGCTTAGGGCAAAAGAGTTGTGAATTGTGAATTTCCTTGGTGTAAGTTAAATTATCTTCTTTTTTTTTTCCAGCCAAATCAAATAGAAAGCTTACTTTTCTGTACTTAGCAAATGATGTCATCCAGAACAGTAAAAGGAAAGGACCCGAATTCACTAGAGAATTTGAATCTGTCCTTGTGGATGCTTTTTCTCATGTTGCCAGGTATGTTGTCTCTTGCTTTGTTTCGTTTCGTTTTTAAATACATTACTCTTCCTCCTTTTTTGTTTTTTCCTTTTCCAAGATAACTTTTGGAGATTGACAGCTTGTACTTAACAGAGATGTGCTTTATAAAGTGGAGCAAAGGCTAAATTACGGTTCTATGTTTTGCTGGGCCCTTAAAAACTACCTTAGACGTGTAAACATTTTGATGCTTTACAGAGATTTAGTCTAGCACTCGAAACACATCTTTTTCCCTAGATGTAGTAATTTATTAAATTAATTTCCTGAATATGGTATTTTTCTTGGTTTGGCTGAATTATCTCATTTAGCTTATGGTCAAAAAACACAGCCAAATAGTACAGGGAATTTTACAGTAACAAAACCTTATTAGCAAAAAATTAGTTGCTTATGCCGTTATTTTTACTTCCTTCTGGATGTCTAGATCTCTGGTTTTCTAGAAGTAGTGGTCGTTTCTGTAAGTGCAAAGATAATTACTAGTGTGGAAAGTAGATATTTGCTCTGGCTCTGCCATAGGGAGTCTCTGCCACTGTCGTGTCTTGTAACAGGACTGGAGCGCGGAGCACACGGAAAACATCCATCTGAGTAAAAGTTTTATAAATCACTTATTCATATAAAAACAAACTGCTTTTCTATAGACACAAGTAGTTGCCCAAGGGAAGCAGAGAAAAACTATTTTTCATTAGAATATTGCTACATAAACTCATAAAAATAAACATCTTTTAAAAAGGAAATTGGGGAGGGCACAGAGCAGACTAGTGGGTTAAACAAAAATTGTTCTAGGGTCTAAAGTGTAAGTGAAAGGTCTAAAATGTGAAAATAAGTCTGGCGTTTCATAAAAGATTTGAAACAGTTGAAGGAATAAAATGGGAAATCCAAAAGAAACAAATGACATCTGGCTTTCAGAGATGCAAAAAAAGACTTGTTTGTCCTTTACATTGCTGACTCGCTCTTTTGGTGAACATGGACACCGCAGAAGCAGAGTGAGTGTGTTATGAACTTGAATAAATGCTGTCTCCTTATAACAGAGAGTAAGCTTAGAACAGACTACTAGATTAGCTATTTGAAACTGGAGACAGCTTTTTTAAAAATTTTATTTTATTGATTATGCTGTTACAGTTTGTCCTCATTTTTGTCCCTTTGTCCCCCTTGCTCCCAGTACCCCCCCACTCCCTCAGGCAATCTCCTCACCATTGTTTATGTCCAGGGGTCATGCCTGTAAGTTCTTTGGCTACTCCCTTTCCTATACGGTACTGTACATCCCCGCGGCTATTCTGTAACTACCTATTTGTACTTCTTAATGCCCTCACGTATTCACCTGTTCCCCCACACTCCCTTCCCATCTGGCAACCATCAAAATGCTCTCCATATCCATGATTCTGGAGCCAGTCATTTTAGTTTGTTTGTTTTGAGGTGATTTAGTTCAGTTTCTTAGTCATTGGCTGTAGCTCTGCCTCTAACAGTGAGTGGCTTTAAGTCTGATACTTAGCTTTTTGAGCCTGAGTTTCCTAATTAGAGTTGTGAGGCTAAAGTAAAGTGGTGCGTTTGAATATGCATAGTACAGCGACTGATCCAAGGTCTTCGCTCCTTTATGGGAATATACTAAGTTATAAACTCTGAAGAGAAGGACCATTTCTTTTTTTTTTTTTTTTTTTTTTTTAATTTTTTTTTTTTAATTTTATTTATTTACTTTTAGAGAGAGGAGAAGGGAGGGAAACGGAGAGGGAGAGAAACAGCAATGTGTGGTTGCCTCTCACATGGCCCTCACAGGGGACCTGGCCTGCAACCCAGGCATGCGCCCTGACCGGGAATCGAACCGGGACCATCTGGTTCCCAGCCCGCGCTCAATCCACTGAGCTACACCAGCCAGGCAGGACCATTTCTTTTTTGTTCCTTGCTGTATCCTAAGCACCTGCTGGAGTGGCTGGCGCAGAGCTGCTGGGCCACGTGGCTTCAGGGAACACCTTTTCTGCAGCCTCGATGGAAATCACCAGTGGTTCAGTATTGCCCAGGAGCCGGGCAATAATTCTCATCTGCCCTGGCACAAAGAGTTGTTCAGTAAATATCTGATGAGTTCGTAAATTAATTTAGGGTATAGGAAATTGACTGAAATAGTTTTCCGTGGGGTTAATAGGTGTGACATTGTTATTTAAAAATTGGACAATAATCGTTAGGTGCCCCAAATCCAGAAAAGGGTAAGTAGAAAGGGATAGAAGAAGGGGTATGTGTGGGCGGTACCAGGATTGAAAATTTCTTTTCTACTTGGTAGCATCTTAAAACCTGTCTAGAAGGAACCGTAAAAAGGTTTTGGCAGATTCTGTGGCATTGGGGGGAAAATAAACCTGTTACTTATTTATTTTTGCATTCTTCTACTTTTAAGGTCCTATTTGGGTATTATATTTGGGGTCCCCATGTTTCCAATCCCCCTCCTCCTACCGTTGTTAGAACAGAAAGACCAGCCACTCTACTACAGGCCTGATGCCCCTTAGCAGCAGTAAGAAGTGCTCTCTGTATGAGTTTCCTGTGGCCAGTTGATGAACAAAGATAGTTGACCTATTAATATTGACCAAAATTTATTAGGAATCTCTTTATGATCATTTCCTACCTCTTCCCTCAGCCACCCCCAGTCCCCAGAAATTCCCAAACCAAACCTTTCAAGTCAGAGAAAGCTGCCAAGATCACAGGGCAGATTTAATTTGAATAGCAGTTCCATCAGCCAGACTTCGAACTGGTTTTCTACACAAATGCCTGGTTGTTTTCGTCTCAGTTTGAAGATGGGTTTGCACCTTATTTTTCATTCGGTGTGTGTTTGAGTGCCTTCTGTGGGCCAGGAACTGATCCAGACAAGAGGGAGCAGCCACGAGTAAGGCAGGCAAGGAGAAACAAATGAACAGGATACTCTCAGAGACTGAGAGTGTGGATGTAATAAAATAGAATGGCATTCTAGAGCGGGATTTCTTCTAGTGTGGAGGAAGGCCTCTCTCAGGAAGTGACATCTGAGGTCATCATGTGCGGTGGGAACGTCTGGTAGAAATAATCTTGGCGTGTGAAGAGGATCAGGATGAAGGCCAGTTTGGTTAGAACACATTGGGCAAAGGGGAAAGTGGCACCCAGCTAATAACAGAGAAAGGGGCAGGTACCAGTCACATATGCCTTGTCAGTGTTGGGAGAAAGGATTTGGGGATATCAATGATGAAGCGTTTTAAGCAGGAAAATGATATAGTCATTCCATTCCATTGTTAAAACATCCCTCTGGCTTGGTTTGGAGAATGGATTATTGGGACCAAGGAAGGGGCGGGGACATTAGTTTGGAGGGTATTGCTCCGATACAGTCTAGAGGTGACATTGGCTAGGATTCAGAAGCAGTGAGAAGATAGTAGCTTCTGTTTATTGACTGTTTATTTTGTGGATATATTTGCTCCTTCCACCCCCCCCCCATGTAAACTGATAGGATTTATGGGAGTTGAGTGGGAGGTGGCACTGAGGGAAAAGAGAAATCAAAGAATATTTTTAGGTTTTTGACAAAAGTAGATGGCCAGTCGTGCCCTTCACTGAGATGAGGTTCGGGGAGAAGGTATGGTCGAGGAAATCAGGAGTTTTGCTTTGGCCATGTTACGTTTGCGATGCTAGCGGATATTCCAGGGGGCAGTGCAGCTGGATGAAATGTAGGCACGCCCTGTTTTGTTGTGCTTCACATTGTTGCACTTCGCAGACGTGTTTTTTACAAATGGAATGCAAGGCCCTCCACCAGCAAAAAGAGTACAACTTGCTTTATTGAGGTACTCGCCTTACTGTGGTCTGGAACCAAAGCCACCATGTTTCTGAGGTATGCCTGTTGTCTGGGCTCAGTAGGAAGTTAATTCCTGAGACAAATTTGGAGTTAGCGCCATATGCATATTCATCTGCCGTGTGTCCTGAGTTCCAAAGACCAGCGTTAGGGTTGGTAATGGGCTAGGAGGACTCACAGGGCCCAGTGTGTAGCTGTGCCCATGGTCGTGAGTCCTTACAGTGAAAGGGCGCAAAATAGAGTTGGTGCAGGGAAAGGTGCTGGAGGTGAAGTTCAGAGGGGACTGGGCGGAGGCTTCCAAGAGTCCTTCCGCAGTGGAGCAGCAGTGTTCAGCCCGTGCGCTGCTAGGGTTTTCCTGTCCTCGCCTGAGGACATTTCTCCATTGCTTTTAGAGAGAGGAAGGGAGAGAGGGGGAAACATGGGTGCGAGAGAGCAACATTGATTGGTTGCCTCCCATACATGCCCAAACTGGGGGGATCTTTTGTGCCTGGATCAGGGAGCAAACCCTCAACCCAGGTATGTGCCATGACCAGGAACTGAACCTGTAACCCTTGGGTTATGGGACAACGCTCCAACCAACTGAGCCACACCAGCCAGGGCAAGGATTTTTAAAATATGTAATACCTGACTATTTAGTCAGGGGCACTGAGCTCTTTTCCCTTAAGATTGTCAAATAAAATGAAAACAGCCAATGCAACAGCCATCTGGTATGAATGAATTGGAAATTATACCAGTTTTTTGTCAGATAAGAAAAAAATATTTTTTTGTGCTTGCCACGGAATTTTGGTAATTAGTTTGTGTGTGCCATGAGATGAAAATAGTTGGAAATTGCTGCATTGGGGTCACACAAGATATACTTAATTCCTCCTGCTTTGAATAATGGCAGCACATGTGATATGTGTACCTGGGAAGCTCATTAGAGACTCAGCGCCCAGGATTTTTATTGGGGTTGGCCACAGGCATCCTCTGCCAAAATTTCAGAAAGAAGTGTTTAGCATAAACCATATTATTTGCACAGTAAACTATCTTTTTTGGTTAAGAAATGGCAGGAACACTCCTGAAACCCAGGTTCCCACCAAGGGCTAGCCTTGTAAGCAAGCCTTCCTAAGGGTAGCAGTGTCAGGTTTGCTATGTTAACTCTCTTCTGCACGCTTGCAGAGGGAACATTTCTGCCCCAGCTGTATATGAGGTGCTGTGGGAAGTGTTGGGGACACTTAGAATTCTTGCTCTTAGTAAGCTACCATTGGCCTACTGTACATGGCATAAGACAGAAACACAGAAATTACAGTAATCGTACCAAGGAAGTGCCATTAAAACTGCAAAAGAAGAAAAGACTCCCAAGCTGGCTTGACACTTGAGGCAGCAATCCTATAGGTATATAATATACACTTTTTACTAAAAAGATCAATTTTGCAAAGATTAAATTTGTAATTAATCAGAATTAAAGTACATACTAAGTTGTGTTCAACATAATAAGTTATGTATGTAATTATCACCTTGCAGTTTATTCACTGATTAGTGGTAACAATTTTTTGGTGTTTTTTTCACTTAAAGATTTTTCTATTTAGAACTGAGTGGTGCAACCTGAAAAGATAACTCTGTTATAAAGCTACTTTATTGTTATTGCTTTAGTTGTAGTCCATTCTAGGTGCTAAAGTGACATCCAGTTTTTTGTAGCTGCTTATGGCAAAACCTCATCAGTAAAAAGATTTCTGGACTACTGTATCTGTAACTTTGAAACTTCTCTGGCAACACCTTGATTTACTATAGTTCTCAAAGAATTAGCCCATCCTGGTTAATTACATTCACCAATTAAACTAGAGCCCCCTTTTGGATTTAGCCTTTTGTGGCAGAAGCCTATTGAAAGTGTCTTTAGATTATAACTGGGTTGAGCTTCAGTTTTCACTGTGTAGTAATGTGGCTGAAACTGTGCTTAAATCAGTCTTAAAAGTCTTGAGTCCCAAATATCCCCAGGGATGGTGAGTGGGTGGGTGGGTATGTGTCGTGCCCCTCCCTGTCCTTTAAATTAAACCCGAGATAAGAATTGCTTGTCTTGATTAAGGTTTCTCTTTCGTTTAAGTGAAAGGAGAATTTGCAGAGAAAAGATTTTACATTAAAATACCAGCCAGTTAATTACTGGCACTTCCCTTTGCCTTCAGGATAAAGGCCAATGGTTCATAGGGCATTCACAGCCCTCTGTAATCTAGTTCCACTTTATCCTTCAGATTCTTGTGCTGTTTCTACATACTCCCCAGGTACTTAAGCCACTTGAATCACTCACAACTTCTCCCTCTTCACCTTGTTTTACTTCGGGGGGGTTCCATTCCAAGGAGAGGTGATAGTATGAGCGAGAGAGAGCAAGTTCTGAGTAGAAAATATGTATGATCCAGTGTTGCTAGAATGTGAAGCCCCAGGTAGGGAATGGAAAGGCTACTGGGTCAAACCCTTGAGGTCAGGGCGTAGGCCTAACTCTTTGGGTTCCAAGCACAGTATTTATAAACTTCATAGAATGGGCAAGTGAATGCTTAGTTGAGGTCTGGCATGAATGACCTTGATGTAGTAAGAGGAATGCTTTAGGTTAACTAATTGTTTGACCTACTAAAAACTATCTAAAACCTTTTTTTTTAAAGGTTAAGATTAGGTATTTATTGTTCTAGAGTGATATCAGTTGAGGGGAAGACAGATCCCTGCCTTTACATTTAAATGGGAAGAGTGTAAGAGCCCTGGTTGGGTAGCTTAATTGGTTAGAGTGTTGTCTGTTACAAGGTTGCAGGTTCCATCCCTGGTCAGGGCACATACAGGAATCAACCAATGAATGCATAAATAAGTGGAACAACAAATCAATGTTTCTCTTGCTTCCCCCTTTTTCTCTCTCTAAAAACCAGTAAATAAATAAGAAAAACGAATGGAGAGAGTGTAAACAAGTAAACTATATTAACATATCAGATGTATTGTATGGAGAAGAATTAAGTAGGGGTAAGGAGTGTGCTTTGAAATAGGGACATTAGGGAAGGAGTCACTGGAAAAGTGCTGTGTGAGTAAATACCCACCTAGAGGGGGAGAGCAGACAAGCCACCACCTCGGGGGGGGGGGGGGGGGGAGGTCGTTCCAGGCACAGTGAATTTAAGTGCAGAGGCCCTGAGGCAGGAGGGCCAGGGTAGCTGTTCAGGGGACTGGGAGAAGGTAAGGCCTGAGAAATAATGGGCTTTCTAGGCTTTATAAGGACTTTAACTTTATTCTGAGACCGAAAAGAACCATTGGAAGTTTTGAGCAAGAATAGCACGATCTGCCTTAACACAACAGCTAGAATGATATTTTTAAGCTTGATAACAGCTCGTAGAAGGGTAGGAGTGGAAGCAGGGAGACCAGTAGCGAGGCTGTATTGTCGTGATCGGGCAGGAGACGACAGAGGCTTGGGCCAGCTTGATCGCAGAGGGGCAGGTGAGAAGTAATCTGTTTCTAGATATATTTTGAAGATGGAGTAGAAGTGTTTTATCACAAACATCAAGTATTTAGTTCATACCTTTTAAGTTTTATAAACTATGGAATATTTTTTCTTTTATCCTCACCTCTGACTAAAAGAAAAAGGTTAACAGCAATAACAAATTAATTTGTATGTCCCCTGACTCAGTACTTTAACTCCAAGTTGGTGAAATTTGCCACTAATGATTCGTAAGTAATCCAGCCTGACCAGATGAGGCTGAAAGCTTACGTCACCCTGAGTGTTAACGTAAGTTTGAGAAAAAGACGCGGTTAAGGCCGAGGGTGAATGAAATTCCCATTTTAGTGGATTTGGGATGATTCCTTCTTGAAGTTCCTATTAAAGATACTGACTTAGACACTACGACGTCAGGATATCCTTCTCGTTTGAGTCATTCAGTGTAAGATCATTGACATCCAGACAGGTGTACAAACCGGAAAAATTCGTAGTAACAAGTGCACGGTGAGGGAATTTGTTTTCCTTTCAGAGAGCCCTCCCCACTTGTCCACTTTTGCTGTCTGACATTTTAGGTAAATGCGGTTATAGTCATCGAAGGACCGTCTGTTTCAGGAGCGTAGCATGTCAGAGGAAAACTGTCTGAATTACTAAGGACTGTATCATGCTCAGTGTGTTCTGAGATTATCTGTTAGACACCTTTAGGTGAACATGGACCACAGACCTAGCCCAGAATTAAGATAGTTATGAAGTGGTTAATTTAAAGTTTAGATCAGTCTTGGCATATATTTGTGTGTGATTATATGTATAGATGTAGAGGTATTAGTGTGTTTGCACTGATGAGTTGTAGTGAATTTATTCCCTGTTTCAAACATTTGTGTTTTTTTAACCTTTTTTTTCTATCCTTAAAAGATTTGGTCCCCATTAATTTTTAGCAGAATGTCTGGCTCTAGATTTCAATGGTCATCTTTTTTATTTTTTAAAAATTTTATTTATTTTTAGATCGAGGGAAGGCAGGGAGAAAGAGAGGGAGAGAAACATCATTCAGTTGCCCGTTGCACGCCTCCAGCAGGGGACTTGTCCCGCAACCCAGAATCGGCAACCTTTTGGTTTGTGGGAGGACGTGGAGTCCATTGAGCCACACCAGTCAGGGCTTAATTACTGTCATCTTAAAAAGCAAGCTGTCACAATTGATAGTATCAATTTTTGATAATTCTATCTGTAAAAATCATTGGCTTTTTTCCCTATTTGCCCCATCTTTCAAAGGGGATAAAAGACATCACTTTTGTCCTGTAATCTCTCTCATTCCCCCACAGGAAGAATGTAGTTTCTGGTCACGTTTTGGGTATCCATTTATCACAATATATACCTTACTCTTCCTTATGTTTTTAAATGTGTAAACCATCTAGTCAGTTGTTGATTTTTTTTTAAAGTACATCTGTCCTAATTAAAAACAAAAAATCTTAAGCTTATATATATCTTTTCATCTTTTCTGGGCAGAGAGGCAGATGAAGGCTGTAAAAAACCTTTAGAAAGATTGCTGAACATCTGGCAAGAAAGAAGTGTGTATGGCGGCGAGTTCATACAGCAGCTGAAGCTGTCTATGGAGGACTCCAAGAGCCCTCCCCCCAAAGGTAGAAACATCACCACATGTTTACAGCTCTTGGTCTTTGCCTACTTTCGAATCACATATGAAAAGCTGCAGTGGGGGTTGCTGTGAACCACCAACGATTATATGATTCTTCAGAGAGATGATCATAAATGATGGTGAGAATTTATGTAGTGCTCGCAACGTGTAAGCCTGGTTCTAGTATTCATGCTGTTCATCATCTCACACCCTAACTTTTGCTGTGTTCTCCTGGGCTGTCCTGCCCTTCCGAGACTTTCTGTGCATAAGGGAAAGGAACAGCAAAGACTTACAGGGTATTATGAAGTGCCCTGGACTAAGATTTTGTCCTACCTCTGCCATTGATTGCTGTAGGATTGTGGACAAGTCTCAGCTCTTTTAGAACTTGGCTTCATTAAATATTGGTTTGGTTTTTGGACAATACTTTTGATGATTGTCAGCTTGCTGTCTAAAATTGATTTTGGTCTCTACTGAACTTAGGATATCCTTGGAAAGTATGTGCATGTGTGTGAGTTTTACCAAGCCCTTAAGAGCTTGTTATTTTCTTTAGGGAGAAGATCAAGCATTATTTGGTTCTTTTGCTTCCAGTTAGTTGTGGTTTAATTCTAATTGGCATGACATGTTTCTAAGTTACAATCTGGTCTGACTGCACACATACTCATTTCCTGGAGGATCAAGTCCAAGTACTAAGTAAGATATTATTTAGGACCCTTTAAAGTCTGAACTAGCTTACTTTTGCAGATTCTTCTGCCATTACCTCACATATACCATATTTTTCGGGCATACCAAACAGTTTCCCCTCTGGATACTCTATTGGTACCCCTTCCTTTGCATCCGTGTTACCTCTGCTTGAAATGTCCTGCCCCCTTCACTGTGTGGCGAACTCGTTCTTCAAACAGGCTGCTCTCATCCTGACATCCTCCCAGTCTCGTCTGGCACATGTAGCCATTCCCTCCATGTTCCTCTGGTACTTCTACATGCCTCTGCTATAGAAAACAGCCACGATAATACCTCTCGTTCAGCAGCCCTTTACTGTGTACCTCCCACGATCTCTTCCAGGTCTGAGTTTACATGCCTTTTAAGGTCGAATATTCCTGTGAAACTAGAGGTTAGAGGCTAAGAATGATGCAAGTGCTTTCAGACGGCAGGTCGTTGTTGTTTTACTTGGAGTTGATAAAAAACAGTTTTGGGGTCGCTCTGCACAGTAGCTTCTGAAAAGCAAGATGTTTCCTACTTTGGATTCTGGTGGTGTTTGTATTGTTTCCTTTGGTGGTATTCTGCACAGTATAGAGGAATTGTTCAGCATTCTTTACTCTGCCTTAGAGTCCATTGGTAAACAGTGCTGATTTTTTAAAAATGCCACTGGGCAAGTAAGAGCTCTGAAATACAATGTTTGAAGCTAAGTGTTGAATTTCAATTCAACAGGCATTTGCCAGACATGTGCTCTGAGTAAACAGCTACGTTATAGGAAAGCAAGAGAGAGAAGTGAGAAATAGTTCTGCACTTAGGGAGCAGTCAGACAAATTGGGGAATTTGTGGCCATAGTAGTTTTCAAAATAGCTCCATTGGGTTTCTCAGTGTTTTGAGTGTCTAGATACTAACGAGAGAGGCAGTGTTTCTCTGTGTGGAGGGAATGCAGATCTAAAGATACTTTCTCCTCTGTTCTCTAAAGACAGAAACACACACCAGGGGGCTCCATCGTGTGGGTTAGTTACGCACTCTGTCTTCTCTGGACCTGAGTTACTAGAATATTTTACCACAATCCTTTCAAAATGTTGATGATTTCTCCAGAAGTTTATTTCTAAATTTAAATAGTCCTTTTGTATTTCAGCTTTAATTCATGAATAATTCTTTATTTTCAGATAACTTTAAAGTTTATCTTTGAAACAAGAATCTTCCTGGAACTTTGAGTTCTTCTAACATTGGAGAATACATGAGATATAGGAATTTGGTTTCAGAGCTAGAGATTTCTTGAGTTACATTACCTGTCTCCCCAGGTGCAAGACCCAGGGGTTTTACTAAAGTCGCCTCTCTGTTTGGGGGAATACTCAAGCTTTTGCTTGACTGAATGGAACTTTATTATTTACCCGAGAAACATGAAAATCACATAGAATTGTATAGTTGTAGAGCGATTTAGAAAGGAAAGGCAGATACACAGGAAATCACTTTTACTGAGCATATATTAAGTACCAGCCTCTCTGCTGACTGCTCTTCATGTTCATTTATTTTAGATCCTTACAAGTACTCTGTGAATTTGATACTATTTTCCTAATTCAGTTGAGGGTACTAAGGCTCACAAGGGTATAGTAATTTTGTCCAAATAGATATAATTGATAATGGAGAATTCAAATCCAGATCTATATGACTTGAAAGCCTATGTGGTTTTTTTTTTGTTGTTTTTTTTTTTTTTAATTTCTTTTTATTTATTATTAGAGAGGGGAAGGGAGGGAGAAAGAGAAGGAAAGAAACACCAATGTGTGGTTGCCTCTCACGCGCCCCCCACTGGGGACTTGGCCTGCAACCCAGGCATGTGCCCTAGACTGGGAATTGAACTGGCGACCCTGTGGTTCGCAGTCCAGCACTCAATCCACTGAGCCACACCAGCCAGGCCTAAAGCCTATGTTCTTTATACCATTCTTTTTTCTGAAAGCATACTAGATTTGAATTAGGATATGAATTCAGGAGCAGGCCACCCAACTGTCCTGGATCTTACATAGTAAGCATAGCTCTATTCAGAGCACGGGTTTGACATCAGACTTCCAGAGTATGAGTCCCAACTTTGACACTTCTGAGCTATGTGACGTTGGGCCATTTGACCTGTCTGGGCCTCAGGTTCATGGCTGTTACTAGTAATACCTGGTAGGGTTGTTGTATTACTTGTGATAATGTAGATAAGATGTTGTTAATCAGGTGATGATATGACTTTTTATCTGCCTCCCCCAGTTCTAACATCTAATATTCTGTTTCTGAGATTTTGTGCAAGACTAGAAAGCTTTAAGCCCACATTCCCTGGGTTCATGTTGGGACCTGGCCACTCAGTTCAGTGAGATGATACAGAAAAGTGCTTTCAGAGCCGTGCTTCAAATGTCAGCCCTTTGCTTGTTGCAGATGTTTTACTTTCCACGAGTAAAGTTTAATGTGCTTTTTAAATTTTTTTATTGATTGATTTTAGAGAGAGAGAAACATCAATATGTTGTTCCACTTATTTATGCATTCATTGGTTAATTCTTATATGTGCCCTGACCAGGGATTGAACCCACAACCATGGCCTATCAGGATGATGCTCTGACCAATTGAACTAATGGCCAGAGCCTTAAATTTTTTTCTTAATTTTGCAGGAAGAGAACAAAGAATGAGGAAGCTGTTGCCAACAATATTTCCTGATTCTTTTTCATTATAAAATAAATATAAAATCTGTGGGGGGGGTTTCTTTTCTTCCTTTTTTTTTTTTTAACTCCAGAAAATTTCAAGTGCATTTTTTAGAAGATCCAGCTTTACAAGCAGATGACTGCATATTATAATGTGATTTGAGAACCTGTGGGCTAACTTTCTGCCTTAATGTCTGAAATTCTACCAAAATTCAGGTTTCCAAGAGGCACACCATGAACACTTAGGTAACTAGGATTACTTACAAGTTAGCTAAGTACAAGTTCCCCTGGAGACACAGGGACGTGTTGGAGGAGAGAAGAGAGGGTGCGCAGTGTGAAGGCAGAAGGATTTTGGTTAGCTGTAGAGTTTGTCCTGCCTGTTACAGTGTTTGCATGAGTACAGGGGGTGTGTAAATATCGATACTACGGTCAGAAGCCAGATCGGTAGTGGTAGGGTGCCTGATCTTAATTTAGCTGTAGGGAGGGGGCTGGTCGATTTCCTGGGTTATTTTTAATGGCTCTCTGACTAGATGGAGAATACTGGGCATCATAACTGCTAACTTGGTACAGATGAGTCAGGGCGGTTACCAGAGCAAGCTGCCCTGTAAAGGGACACAGTGACAGTCATTTCTGGCACAGCACTAGCACTTTCCAAGCTCAGTACTTCCTCTGCCTTCAAGAGGTTTCAAACTCAGGTCTGTTGACATTTTCCTAGGTTTTGAAGGGATGTAAAGGAATAAGACACTTAGAGGCAAGGCCAGTGCCTGCCACAGTGGCCATGCGAGTTAGCAGTGGCCACGTGCTATGGGAAGTAGAGGGAGGGGATGCCTGTGAGAGAGAGGGCGTACTCAAGATGGTACTACAGTACCATGAGTAGGCACTGCGCTTGGGTAGCCATTCCAGGTTTTTGAATAGAGGCACGATGGGGTGAGAGCTCAGCTTTAGGGAAGTTAATTTAGTAAGAGTCTAATCTAATTTGGAAAAGGAGTGACTTAGAGGCAGAGAGATCAGCTGGGGCAGTGGTCTGGATGAGGCATGGTAAGGGCCAGATGGCTGGTACGAGGTGTGGGAAGGAGTAGAAAGAGGAGATATGCAGGCTGTTCTCAGAGAGAGGTACGGAATCTGCTCGAAGTCGGGAGTTTAGGGGAGATCCTTCAGTTCCAAGGTGTTGTACTTGGAAGATGAGGCCAGTGGGAGAGTTCATAAAAGAAATAAGTAGCTCAGGAAAAGAGGCGCCCTAGTGGGGGAAATGATGAGTAATTAATAATTCGTTTCCAGTCGGTCCCACAAGTGGAGATAGGTGAGAACGAGGAAAGCAGGATGATAATGGTTACCTCCTATTATTGCACCCTCTTCCATCAGAATGGCAAAGGACGGAAGTGGCCCTAAAATTGTCAGACTGGCCAAAAAGTTGGTTTAGTTTTTTCCCATAAAGTGGCTCTAGTAGCCCTTGTCTTTAACTTCATTCAAGACAATTTTGTATGAGTGTATTGTGACCGCTGTCATATCAATGTGAATTAAAAAATATTGTCAAAATTGGTGAATTTTTGTTTAGCCATTTTAACATCAAAGATGGAAGAAAATAAGCAACTTTTTGGCATATTATGCTTTATTATTTCAAGAAAGGTAAAAACATAACTGAAACGCACAAAAAAAAGATCTGTAGTGTATGGAGAAAGTGCTGTGGCTGGTTGAGCATGACAGAAGTGGTTTGTGGAGATGCGTGCTGGAGATCTCTCGCTCAACAATGCTCCGCGGTCGGGTAGACCAGCTGAAGTGGATAGTGATCAAATTGAGACATTAATTGAGAACAGTCAACATTATACCACACGGGAGATAGCTGACATATCCAAATCAATAAAGTTATTGATGAAAATGAAAAATGTGTCTCTTACTTTACAGAAAAAAAAACTAAACAGACTTTTTAGCCAACCCAGTATTGGCATTAGTTTGGTTTCAGCCTTTGTCAGTCTGTGAGTGAGTGGTAAAAGGAACCCCAAATTCGGAGGCAGGTGACTTTGGCTGTGGGACCCAGACTAACCAGCTTTCTGACTTTGGACGAACCGTGGCCTGGACCTTGATGCTCACATGATGGGGAAAGTGAAACAAGGTGGGGAAAGTGAAGACATGGGTTTCTCTAAGGCCTGCCAGTGCCCCAGTTCAGTGATTCTGAGTGTCCAGAGGGATGTAGTGATGTGTGGTTTTCATATATAAAAATTTTTGTGTAAGGGTTTCAAACCCTTATACAAAAGGATTTGAGTTTTATAATTTTTTTCTTCATTCTTTAGTATATTTAACAATTATTTATTAATTGTGTTTGGGAGTGGACAAAATAATAGTTTTTTTTTGTTCTTGTGCTTTAAATTCTAAATGTAGTAGCTAAATGTCTGTGTGGGTCATACCACACACTACACATTAATCAGGTAGCTACTCTGTGCAAGTCACTGCTAGATATTTCATAAGCAAGTTTTATCCTAATAGAGCTTCTCTTTTACAAATACAGCAGTCCTTGCATTGCATAGTAGTGCAGGACTGTAAAGTGACCGTGTATGCTGAAACCATGCTGAGTGGTTTTAATAATCAATGAGAAAGTTATGATTGCTCTGTGACTTTTAAGATTTTCTTTGTTAAAGAATTAAAATCTCACTGTTGATTACAATTATATAGGGAAACCAGATCCCTGAGAGTTCCTTTAATATGAGGGGTTTTCTTTAAACATTTTATTGATTTTTAGACAGAGGGGAAGGGAGAGAAACATCAATGTGTGGTTGCCTCTTGCACACCCCGAACTGGGGACCCAGCCCGCAACCCGGGCATGTGCCCTGATCTGGGAGTGGAACCTGCGACCCTTTGGTTTGTAGGCGGCACTCAATCCCCTGGGACATTGTCGTTTTCATCAGAACCACTTTCTTCACTTGTGTTGATGCTGATAGGTTGGCCTTCGCCGAAGTTCCTCTGGATTTGAACCTGGAGTCTCTAGGAGCGTGTGGCAGTGCCAGCAGTCCCAAGCAGCTGTCGCTCCTACAGCTCTGTTGATGGTCCCTTCAGATTGCACTTTTCACATTAGTTTTAGGTTTTTTGCCGCTTTCATCTTCATCCGTTGATTCCTTGTTTTGATTATGTCATGTGGGTTTTATCACTGGGAGGCAACACAACTCTGTTTTCTGTGTATGAACCGAGTAACAGATGTGCAGTGACCAGTCACTGACCTTGAAGAAGTGATATGATCACTGGTCATGAAGCACTTCTATTATTTGCATAAAGATTTGTGGACTGAAGTTAGTAGTGAAGCTTGCTCTTTATGCAGTTACTCATAGTTAATATGCCATGGTAACTGAAATATGGACCATGTTGTTGAGGAATTTGTGCTGTTTAACTAAACCATGGTAACTAATCTGTGCATACTAGAATTGTGCAAAGTGAGAACTGCCTGTAATGCAAATGTTGTTTCTTTTCTTGCTGGTAGAACAAACAAAAACATTAAGAAAAAATAAAATTCATGATATTAACTTGGCTTTCATATCAAACATAGCTTGGCCAGTTAATATGTAAGGTAGAAAACAGGAACTACATACATCCTTAGTTCCAGAAGAAGACATTCAGTTAAGGAGAGTGCGTTCCGTTTATGACTGACCGTTCTGAGGCAGGTGCGTGGTGGCTCCTCGTCTGACAGATGAGAGGGGTGATTGTGTGGCACTGAGTGATTTGACTGCCATGGGGAGAGCGCAGGTTTTGTAGTCACACCTTCATCAGATGCATTATTTAACCCGAGTCTTCATTTTCTCACCTGTAAAATGGAAATATGACATCTTAGAATAGTTGGAAAGATGAAATGTAAAGAAACAATTGCCATGCCTGGCACATGTTAGGTGTCCGATAATGTTTTTACTTTGCAAACCTAAATTTATCATTTAGATTTATGGCCTACAGTTGTTTGGCGTTTATTTTGTATTACTCAGTTTGATGCAAAATAAGTGATTTTAGAATTAACACATCTATCATAATTTAAAAGCACACAGTACAAATAATTAAAAATGTAATCTGTTAGCCTCAAAAGTGGTTAATTTTAAAATGGAAACTTGGTTTCTCCCAGTGTTATCTATCATTTCTCATTAATGATTATTTTTAATTTTAAGGTAAAAATATTTTGTTTTTAAAAGGGATAGTTGTGTTTTGAGTTTTTGACACAATTTTATTGATGGGTTTCACTCTACTATTTATTTTCTGAACTTATCCTACCTCGAAAGCATAAAGAATTTTATTTTATATGCAATATATTCTCTGAAAACCCTTGCATACATTGGCTTCCTTCACTATGTTGTCTGATGGGTCTCTTACCATTTTACTTTTCGTGTTAACTTTTTTTTTTTTAAGATAATGAAGCTTTTAATGAAATGGGTTAGTTTGGTAAGCGTCACATGATTTTAGATGCTTGTTTTCAGTAGTGTTTTTCCAGTAATGTAGAACTACCACCTACTTAAAATAACTGGCATAGAGGTTAATGTTAAGCCATCTCCGGAAGGGACCCCGCCTGCCTTTTTTTACACATGACCCGTTGTGCACAGCCTTTGCTCTTAACCTGTGCAGGCTTCCGTGAATCAAACTTGTCACTTTTTTCTTTTCTGTAGCCACAGAGGAGAAGAAATCTCTGAAGCGAACTTTTCAGCAGATACAAGAGGAGGAGGACGACGACTACCCTGGAAGCTACTCTCCCCAAGACCCTTCTGCAGGACCCCTCTTGGTATGTCTTGACCCCCAGAGGATAGGGCAGAGTGGGTCGGTGACGTGACTGCTAGTTGGGGATTATGACCACAAGGTGGTGCTAGTGACCGGTAGTATGTGCATCTCTCAGGGCGCTGGGTGAAGATCCACCAGGTGAGGCTTACCAGGCTGTGGGCTTGATTTTGTCATTGCATGCCAGGACTTTGGCATGGGTTTATGTTTACAGTGTTCTGGACTTGGAGTTTTTTCATTCCTGTAAATTGAAAATGATCTTTAAAAATAGATTTTTGTGAAAGGATGTAGAATTTTATTCATGTTCTGCCATGGGCTTTTGAACTGAACCATTGCTTTATTACAACCACAAAACGCAAATCCATCAGGGCATTATCACACAGAGATTGAACAAATGTCTCTTTGAACAGAGATGTAGCAAGCCCACTTCTTCAAGTTCTTAAAAACAAGTACTCAAACCAGGAATCAAACAGAACATCAGAGCATTAAAACTATTGCGCCATCATGAAGGAATATATATAAAAATATTCCGTATTAGTAGCAAGGCTTTTTGATCTGTAACTCTTGGCAAATTTCTTCTGAAACAAATTACTGTGAGTACAATCATAAAGTGAAGAAATGCTTTCTTTGGAAACAACCAATTTAAAAGCAGTTCTATGCAGAACATACCCTTAGCCCCTGTGAAAGCTAGCTGATTATGGATGGGTATCGCCAATACACACAGCTTTACTTTTCAGAGCCACGGCTCCGCTTCTGAAGGGGCCAAGTTGCACTTTCCTTTCAGACATCACACTGTATTCCAGTGGAACCTTAGTAAGGTCATGTGGAGGGCCCTCCATAAAGAGGGGTGTCAGCAATTCCATCCCAGTAACAAGCTCTGAGGAGCAGAGGAATTCAAGGGAGACAGCAGTCCCTTTCTCCTTTCACCCCCACCCCAAGTCTGTAACCAAAATACGCTCATTCCAAGAGTTTTGAGACAGCTGTCTGAAGAAATGAAGAAAATCCTCATGATTTCAAAGCTTTTCTGGAGAAGAGAATCTAATTGTGTGGAAGATTGATTTCCCTTCACTCTCTTTGACAAACTCCACAGGGAAACCGTCCTGTCTGCACGCCCTCCTTGCTGCTCCAGCGGAATTCAGGTCATCTGATGGATTGAGTCTGTCCAGTAGGATAATGTTTCATTTGGTTGATACTCTTTACATATTCACACATATGTATTCTGTTTACAAAGTTTCATAACATGAAACTAAGATACATCATTATGCCTTTTTTGAGGTCCGAGGCCCCAATTTTACTGTACTGTGAAGAGTTGTTTTTTAAATGCTTTGACTACAGAAGTTTTACATGATAACTCAGATTTTCAAAGATCCCAATTTTAACTGAAGTCCTATCAACATATCATTTCTTATTGTCAATAGCAGGAATTTTCCATGAATTTCCTATTCCTGAAAAGCATTAGCTTACTCCTCAAATCCCACTATTCAGAAATAATGGATTATGTTCATTAAGGCCCAGTCTGCAGGATCTGTTGGTCTCCCATTCTCCACCAAATCTGGGCTTGGGCGAAGAGTCTGGGGTTCGTGGCTCTGAAGAGAGAGCTGAGGGATCAGCCTCCAGGATCTCTGTGCTGAGTCGTTCCTCCCATACTGCAGAAGCCCTGCCGTGGCGTTCAGAGTGTCAGGAATGATTGTTCTTACAACACCATTTGCCTCTACCTTGTTAATTCCAGCTAATTTTTTTAAAGCCCCATATGTTTTAATGGATTGTGTTTGTGTTTCATTACATAGACTGAGGAACTAATCAAAGCTTTGCAAGACCTGGAAAATGCTGCATCAGGGGATGCTACTGTCCGCCAGAAAATTGCTTCTTTGCCCCAGGAAGTGCAAGATGTTTCTCTCTTGGAAAAAATAACAGGTAAGAAAGTAGAGTTTGGGTGAAAGATGAGAGGGGGATATAGCTCCAGTTGATCAAACCTAGGGCATGCCGACGTGCGCAGGTGTAGCCTCTCCACTTGGTGCTGGGCACCCTGTCACCATGGGCTTTGGAAACAGCTCACATACTAAACACTGAAGCTGCTAGAATAATCCAAGCCTGAGTAGAGCTTCTAGGAGTTGCATGCCTCAGCTTGTGGCGCTCTTAAGTAAGGTCTGTGGAAAACAAATTGTGCAAATCGTGTGGGTCAGGGCTGGGGGGGTGGGCATTAAACTCATGACCCTCTTACTAAAAAAATAAGGAATTATAATTCAGTGCGGTGTGGTTTTTGCACTGCACATGAACACACCCCATAGATGATACTGTCCTCAGTGCCAAGAACTCTAGGTGTGCGTTGTTAGTTGTGTCAGTTCGCCCTGTTGGTGATCACCCCCAGTGAAACAGGGAGGGGTGGTTGTCATTATCCTCGCTTTATGCATGAGAAATTGAAAGGAAGGAATGAAGCATGAACTAATGTTAATAGGGTGTGCTCTGTGCCAGATACTGCTACTCTTTGTGATAGTTAATCTTTTGAGATCACTGAATGTTAATCCCCACGTACATAGGAGGAAGCTGAGGCTTTGAGATGTTAGGGGTTTTGCCCAAGGTCCCGTGAATAGTGGATCTTGGGGTTTCAACCTGTGCTGCGAAGCCTATATTCCTTCTATTACAGAAGCTCAGGCCTTTCATTCCACTCTTCCAGGAGCCACCGTTCGTCCCTTCCAGTCCCTTGCCTTGGCTGCTTCACTAACTTTTTTCATATCCATTTGAAGGAAACTAAAGTTGGTCATGAAGTATTTCCTTCATTCAGATATTTGAGGCGCGCTGTTAAGCAGATGCTCTTGGTGCCCTATCCGCATCTCCACATCTCCTCATGGTGTAAGTGCCAAAAAGAAAAATAGAGCAGGGGTGCGACGGCGGGGATAATTGAAGGAGGAACTATTTTACATGAAGGTGATCGGGGAAGGCCTTTCTGGTAACACGATCTTTGATCAGAGGCCCCCACATTAGGAAGCCAGGCCTGTGTTATCGGAGGGGAAGACAGGCTGTCAGGCAGAGGGAACAATACACAGAGAGACCTTCGGGCAGGAGCGGCTCGAGGCCTTCCAACCCGCACAGGAGGCCTTTCATCTGCTCACTTCCCACCTCTGACCGTGAACCGCTGCCGGCCTTAACGGTCAGCCTATCGATCGTCTGTCCTTTCCCAGCCTCCACTCCCCTTCTGTCCTCTTCTTTGTTCTGCTTGGGGTTTTTGTAATCGAAAGTGGAACAGTTCAGAAGTATTAAGTGCATTTACATTGTTATGCAATCAATTACCAGAATGTTTTTTATCTTGCAAAACTGAAACTCTTTGCCCATTAAATAACAGTTTATTTCCTCCTCCTCCCCCCAGCTCCCCGGCATCCACCATTTTTAAATCTTGCTTTTCATCTGTTCCTCTCCAGGATATGCACAGCTGAATGTGGCTGAGGAAAACAAACAGCACACAGTGGCTGGCTTTTCTTCCTCTTTCTGGGGTGAACCTGCTGTTTTCTAAATAAGCCTTTCTCCTTGTTTCCTAGACTTCCTTCTCATCTACTCAAGGGCATTGCTTCAACAGATCTCCCCTTTTCTCTTGCATCTTCCATTTTTTTCCCCTACTAGATCATTTTCCGCAGCATGAAAACATCTATTTTTTTCCCGTGTGGTAAAAGTTTTTTCTTCACCCATGTCTTCCTCTAGCTACTACCTTATTTCTCTGTTCTTCCTAGCAAAACATCCTACGTAGATCGCCTGTGCTCATCTGTCTTCATTTCCCTCCTCTCGTTCTCTTGATTCTTCCCTACTGAAACTGCTCTTAGCAAAGTTGCTGATGACCTCTCTAGTGCTAAATTCAACAGTGAGTATTTGGCTTAGTGTTAACTTGAGGTCATCTTAACTTGACCTCAGAAACATTTGGCCTAGTTGATTTCTTTTTCCTGAAAATACTTCCTCATTTGGTGTGGTAGACAGGAAAGTGATCCCCTTAAAATGTTCATTTCCTGATCCGTAGAACCTGTGAATACTCATGTATCACCTTCCGTGGCAGGGGGCACTTTGCAGATGTGATTAAGTTAAGGATCTTGAGGTGGTGACATTGTCCTTGTAAGAGGGAGGTAGGGAGGAGAGAGAAGGAGGTAGGGCTATGGCAGCAGAAGTTGGGGCGATTTGAAGATGGGATAAGGGGCCACAGTAAGTGTTAAGATAATATGTTTGTGTTGTTTGAAGGCACTAAGTTGGTAGTAATTTGTGACAGCAGCTATAGGAAATGAGGACCCTGTATTCTCCTGGTTCTTTTCTTTCTCTGTCTTTTCAGTTTCCTTTGCTGGTTTCTTCACTTCTCCTTGACCTCTTAATGTTGACCTCTCCTTAGCCCTCTTCTCTAGCTAGGTTCACTGACAGTTTAGTTCATCCAGTTTGATTACTTGAAATAACGGGTTTTTCTTCCTACTTGTGATCCCTAATTTATGTCTCCAGTGTTAGCCTCTCTTTTAACCTTGAGATCCGTACATCCAGCCTCTTATTCAGTGTTATTGATTGGCTGTCTCAGTAGACATTTCCAACTTAACCTGCCCCAAACCAGACCTCTGATCTTCCCTGCAAAACCCGCTTCTCTCATGGTCTTCCCCATCTTCATAAATGTCCCCTTCATTATTCCTGTTGATTGGGACCAAAACCAGTGTGTGACCCCTTGCTACCACCCCCACTGCCACCACCCAGTGGGAGTCACCACCATTTTCATTTGGGTTAGCAGTCACCTGGCACCTGGTCTCCCTACTTCCTCCTTGTCCCCCACTCCCAGCCATCATTCTGTTCCCAGCACAGCAATCAGAGTGATCTGTTAAAATGAAAGTGGGATCCTGTCCCCTAGAGTAAAAACCAGTCTTTCAGTGGCATCCACAGCTGGGTCCCTGTTACCACATAGATTTTTACTACTTTCCCATTGCTCACCGCTCCAGTCGTATGGGCTTCTTGCCTGTCACTCTCCCCTCCTGGGGTCTTTGTTCTTGCTGTTCCCTCTGCTTGGAACCATCTTCCCCAAGTAGTCCCGCTCTTCCCAGGGTAGTTCTCTTAACTTCATTCAAGGCCTTGGTTTATCTTTCATTTCAGTGAAGCCTGCCCTGAGCACCTTATTTAAAATTATAGTTCTCCTTTCCAGTGCCTTGTTCTCCCTCCTCTGCCTAATTTTTCTGCAGAGTTTTTACCTCTGGCTGATAAGTGAAGTACAGTACATTGTTTCTCTGTCTACCTGAGAGTGTAAACCTGGGGCAGAGAGGTTTTACCCTTTGTGTTGTGTTCCCTGCTGTCTCGGAGCCCAGAGTGGTGCTGTGTACACAGTGGGAGCCCAGATATTTGCTAAGCCAACAGGAAGGTTTTGAGCAGGGGGTTCACAGGTGTAAAAGTCTGACTGGAGTGGCCTTGGTGACCGGAGGAGGAGAGGAGGTGGGTGCCGGGGGATAGACAGCTCCCTTGAGGAGTGCCGTAAAGGGAGCAGGGAAATGGGGCAGCAGGTGGGGAGCGGCGTGAGGTCCAAAGACACAGCAGCATGTTTGTGTGCTGATGGTAGTGCTTTGAGAGAGGGAGTGAGAAGTTGGTGAGGCCCAGGGAAACAGGACGTGTGCAGAAGCTGACTCAGAGTACGCAAGAGGCAGTGGGTGCTTGTGCACACGGGGAGGGCCGGCTGAAAGGCAGACAGCCATTCCTCTGTGGAGCAGGCAGGGCACAGCACCTGCAGACCGCCACAGGTAACTTCTCTGAAGTGAGCATCTCACTGCTGCATTTTGCTTGCATTTTTTCTATAGCTTATAAAGCTATTACAAGTTATTTTTCTGGGTTGAATTATTTGTGTGAATGAATTATATCCCTTGTACAAGTTTAGAGAGTGAGAATTGATATTTAAAAAATTTTAAATATTTGTGTTTTCCTTGCAGTTTTTTGTCACAAGTACTTAAACATCTTAATGAATTAACCATTTAAAAACATTTAGTTAAAGCTAAAACCAGCCTAACCACCCCAGCAGCTTATTCCCAGACTGAACTGCCAATATGAGGTGGGACCCAAAAAAACCGGAATTATGTTCTGAAGGGC